>VZQC01001128.1:630825-669109 GCA_009823505.1 Rhizomys pruinosus | reverse complement strand
TTTTTTTTTTTTTTGGCTGGAGGGGGAGCCGCCAGGACGTGCCCACCCGCCTGCCCGCCCGCCCTCCCAGCCACACTGCCACCTATCCACAATAGCTTATAATTTTTATAAATTCTTAGAAGCTTTTTGCAGTACTGGAGATTGAACCTCCATCCTAGTGCATGCTAAGCGAGCACTCATCTACTGTGCTCTAACCTTCATTTCATAAAATTTTGTTAGAATTTAAACATCCTCACTTTTGATTTTGCTAGATTTCTTCGTAACTGATCTAAAGGGAGAGTTGTGGTTTATTTATTTTTTATTTTTTATGTTTGTCTGCATGTACTGTCTGCATGTAGATTTGTGCACCTGTGTCGTGCAATGCCGAGGAAGTCAGAAGAGGGTGTCGGATTCCCCTGGAACTGGAGTTAAAGATGGTTCTCAGCTGCCATGTGGATGCTAGGGATCGAACCCTGGTCCTCTGCAAGAGCAGTTGGCGCTCTTAACCACTAGGCCATCTCTCCAGCCTGTGAGAGTTGTGGCTTATAGTCTCTTAATTTTTCTAGCTGATTATGTCTCATTTTCTGCATGTTTTTTTCATTACTGACAAATATATTTTCTTATTTCTGTTCTAGTAATATTTTGCCTGCTAGTCGTTAGCTGTCTGATGCCAGGGTTCCTTCCATTTCTTTCCACCGTAATGAAGGACAATTTGCTACTTCTGTTTTAGAAATGGACTGACTATGCGCTCAGATGCTAGTTGCTTTAAATATTACAATCATCTTATGACCTTCCTTGTTTATTATGTTTTGCTTCTTATCTATCATTTACCCTATTTGTCCTTAATTCAGTGCTTTAGTGCAAAATATGATCTTATACTGGATGAGCAGGCAGAAGACTCAAAATCGAGTCACTCACACACAAGTAAAAAACACAAGAAGAAAACCCGTCACTGCTCTGAAGAAAAAGAAGATGAAGATTACATGCCAATCAAAAATACTAACCAGGTACTTCTAATATTCAGGCTTAGATGTGGAGGAGTAAATATAATGTCCCTGTAGAGTGCATCTTGGTTTAGGAGGTAAGGAATAGTTCTGAATAGTTAGTTCCCAACTTTGAGGTATAGACTGAGGTATAGACTGAACATGCTGGGTATGGACTTAAATTTTCAAGAATATATCCCATAGAGTATAGAAGATTATTTTCAAATAATCTATGAATTTATAAAACAAGAGTGATTTCCTAACCTGTGGATACTAATTTTCTCATTTTTTTTTTTTACAAACAAATGTGCCTCTGCTAAAAAGAGCCCAGTTGTTAGCTTAATTTATTGTTTGTTTGTTTGTTTGTTTCTTTTTCTTTTTCTTTTTTCTTTTTGAGACTAGATTCACTATGTTATGCTAGCTGGCCTAGAGCTGGCTATGTCAACCAAGCTGGCCTGAAACTCACAGAGCTCCACCTACTTATGATTCTCAAGTGCTAAGATTAAAGGTATGCACTACTATATCTATCAATAATTTAAAAAACAAAAACTTTTTTTGATCTTTTTGACACAGAGTCTCCCTGTAGCCCCTAGCTGGCCTAGAACTTTCAATATAGACCAGGCTGGCCTTGAAGTCACAGAGATCTGCCTGCTTCTGCTTCCCCAGTGGTAGGATTGAAGGGAGTGTTCCCACACCTGGCAATTTAAAATATTTAATTAAAAAAAAGTTTGTGCGTTTATGTGTCTGTCTGGTATGTATGTAGGCGTATATGTGGGTGTTTATGAAAGGAGGCCACAGGAGGACATTGGGTATCTTATTCTATCACTTTCTATCTCATTCCTTTGAGACAAGGTCTTAAACTGAACCTGGACCTAGGCTGGCAGCCAGCAAATTGTATGACCTCACCCAGCTTTTTCCATGGGGAAAAAGCTTGCTCTGTAGACCAGGCTGGCCTTGAACTCACAGAGATCGGCCTCTGCCTACCAAGTGCTGAGATTAAAAGCATGCACCACCATGCCTGGCCAGTTTCATTTATTTATTTATTTATTTATTTATTTATTTATTTATTTATTTATTTATTGGTCTTTTCGAGACAGGGTCTCCTTGTAGCCCCAGCTGTCCTGCAACTCACTCTGTAGACCAGGCTGGCCTTGAACTCACAAAGATCTGCCTGCCTCTGCCTCCCAAGTGCTAGGATTAAAGGCGTGCACCACCACGCCCGGCGGTTCCATTTATTTTTAAGCTTTCTTACAGGTACATATATTATATATTGAGCAAACTCCCGCCTTCCCCTTCCTCTCTTCCCTCCATTTTCATGCACCTTCCCTTCCCATTCATCTCCTTTGTTTCCCAAGACAATTCACTTCTTCTTTTTTTTTTTTTTTTTTTTTATTTTTAATTTTTGTTTTTATTATTAATTTTATTATTTCTGTATGTGTATGAATGCACTGTCTGCATGCAAGTCTGTGCACCCGTGCCGTGCAATGCCGCGGAGGTCAGAAGAGGGTGTCGGATTCCCCTGGAACTGGAGTTCTCCTGGAATTTGAGTTTCAGACGGTTCTCGGCCGCCATGTGGGCGCTGGGGATCGAACCCGGGTCCTCTGCAAGAGCGTCGGCGCTCCCAACCGCTAGGCCATCTCTCCAGCCCTACTTCTTCTTTTTTTAAAGTTACTTATGTGTATGATTGGTTTGCTTGCATGTATGTAAGTGTAGCTATGTTGTGCAGTGCCTGCAGAAGCCAGAAGAGGAGGCCATATTCCCTGGAACTGGAGTTAAGGATGGTTGTTAGCTGCCATGTAGGTGCTGGGATTTGAACCTTGGTCCTCTGTAAGAGCACCTAGTCCTCTTAACCACTGAGCCATCTCTTCAGCTCTTACAATTTCCAGTTAATATGTGACTTTATCTGACTGTGAAATCTAGGAACCACAAATGTAAGAAAACTTATGCTATTTGTCTTTTTGAGACTGGCCTATTTCATTGAATAAAATTCTGTTTGCATCCATTTCATTCTTATGCCTGAAAAAATTTCCATTGTATATGTGTACTACATTTCCTTACCCACCCCCTGTTGTTGGACACCTCAGTTGTTTCCATAACTTAGTTGTTTTGAATAGCCCAGCAGTGAATATGGATAACACCAATGTTTTATCTCCAGTACTTCTAGTTTTTTGGTTTCTTTATTATCAAGGTCTCAAGTAGCCCTTTTTGGCCTTGAACTCCCAATCCTTCATACCTTTACCTTCCAGAGCTAGGATGACAGGAAGGGTTCCCCAGACCTGGCTAATATTAGAGGTTTATGGCCTGTAAAACTTGCCTGGGCCCAGAGAGATGGCTCATCAGTTAAGAGCACTGGCTGCTCTTGCAGAGGAACCAGGTTCAATTCCCAGCACCTACATTGGCAGCTATAACCATCCTAATTCCAGTTCCAGGGGATCTGACACCCACTTCTGACTTCTGGGGGTATTGCATGACACAGGTGTACTTATGTACATGGAAGCAATACACTCATACACATAAAATAAAAAAATAGCTGGGCTTGGTGGCGCACGCCTTTAATCCTAGCACTTGGGAGGCAGAGGCAGGCAGATCTTTGTGAGTTCAAGGCCAGCCTGGTCTATAGAGTGAGTTCCAGGACAGCTGGGACTACAGGGAGACCCTGTCTCAAAAATACAAAAATAAATAAATTAATTAATTAATTAAATAAATAAATAAAATATAAAAATCTTATATGTCTTTCTATATTGTATATATGAAAGAAAAATAGCATTAGTGATTAAATTGATCACCACAAAGCTCTCCAGAAGAGCACATTTCCTAAAGCTATGCTAATGAGAATTCCCCCAAAGAAAACTGGTTATGAAGAGAAGAAATCATTTCTAGTCTATTTTGGCTCTCTGTTACATAAAAAGCCAATTACATCACAGCTCCTTGCTTTTATTTTACCTCATGGAGGACATTTGAACTGTGCCCTGGTGAATGAGAACAATTTCAGTAGTTTGAGGTGATGAGAGAGCAAACATGGGAAGGTGAGAATAGGAAGCAAAGATGCAGAGGTGGAGAAAAGGGTTAGGGAAGGCTTTGCTGTCAGGAGAGTTAAGAGTGTGTTCTGCTCTGTCATTAATGTGACAGGTTAGTTTTCTGAGTCTCTGAGAAATGGAGATAGTACATCATAGGCATGTTATTATGATTATGTGGGAAAATGTATGCGAACATTTTCTACACCCAGCCAATCTCAGCAGTACTTCTGCTGTTTCAGTCAAGGTGCTGTTTTCATCCAGTTGTAAGTTTCTCCGTATGGTTATGCCACTAACTAGGCTCCTATTTTGGTTAGTTTGCTTCAGTTTCTTTCTCATGTTAAAGGATTGCTTAAAAGATTTTTTGGTTGGTTAGTAGTTTTTTTGAGATAGGGTCTCATATGTAGCCCTGGCTGGCCCAGAGCTCACGAAAAAACTCACAGAAGTCTGCCTGCCTCTGCCTGGGTGCTAGAATTAAACTGTTTGTTATTTTATTATTATTATTATTTTGGGGGGGTATTTTTTTTTGAGACAGGGTCTCCCTGTAGCCTCAGCTGGCCTAGAACTCCCTTTGTAGACCTTGAACTCACAGAGATCTATACCTGCCTCTGCCTCCCAAGTGCTGGAATTAAAGGAATGCACCATCACACCTGACTAATGGTTTGTGCTTTTTTTTTGTCTTTTTGAGACAAGGTCTCCCTGCATCTCCAGCTGTCCTGGAACCGCTATGTAGACCAGGCTGGCCTTGAACTCACAGAGATCCACCTGGCTCTGCCTGGTTTGTACTTTTTTTTTGGTCTTTTTGAGACAGGGTCTCCCTAGAGCTCCAGCTGTCCTGGAACTCGCTCTGTAGATCAGGTTGGCCTTGAACTCACAAAGATCTACCTGCCTCTGCCTCCTGACTGCTGGGATTAAAGGCATGCACCACCATGCCCAGCCAATCTCTTTCTGTAAGCCTGTTGATGTTTAAAGATTATAATCAACACTCAAATCCTATCCTATCCCAGTTGTTAGTTCCATTTTTGTCCATTGCTTCAAGCATGTGAGGGAGGCTCTTGTATTCCCATTTTACACCAAAGAAAGTGTTAAAGAGAAAGCTTGTACTGGCCTAGTTTCACACAAATAGTAATGGAACCATAGATTAGACTCATGCTCTTTTTTCTTTTTTCTTTTTCTGGGACAGGGTCTCCCTGTAGCCCCAGCCGGCCTTCATCTCACAGAGCTCTGCTTGCCTCTGTTGGGGTCAAAGATGTGCCCCAGCACATCCAGCTTTAGACTGGTACTCTTGGTCTACTGATAGTCTTTGTAACTGGAATGTATTCATCAGTTTTTTTCCCTTCATCTTGTTACTCTAATGTAATTGAGTATTTCAGACAATCTAACAGTAGTATCCTCTTACTTTTTTTTGTTTCTCTCGCTCTCTTTTTATGTGTGTTGTGTGTGTAATATATGCACATACATGTGGAGTATGTACCAGAGGCCAGTGGAGGATGTTGGGTATCCTTCTGTATCACTCTCCTCTTACTCTTTTGAGAAAAGGTCTCTCACTGAACCTGGAGCTCGACTGGAAGGAACAGGCCTCACTAGTGCTCCCTCTGAACTGCCACTGACGGCTCCAGGCCCAGCCCCTGAGCCTCTCTTAGCCCCTCTTTGCTCTCTTAATTTCTATACTTTAGTTCAGGATCCACCCCAGCCTTTTAAAATAGTCATTATAAGCCAGGTGTTGTGGCACACGCCTTTAATCCCAGCACTTGGGGGGCAGAGGTAGGTGGATCTCTGTGAGTTCAAGGCTAGCTTGGTCTACAGAGCAAGTTCCAGGCCAGCTGGGGCTACTGGGGGACCCTGCCTCAAAAAGACTCCTCCCCCCCCAAAATGATAATAAATAGTCATCATACCACATTCTTGTGAATGTTTAACATGTTTTCCACTCAAAAACCTTGGTCTGCTCTCTACATGCCGATTTTAGCTATAGGTGTTCCACCTGCATTTATGCAGGGATGGAATCTTCAGTGAGTTCAGGCCTGAGTTATACATTGCTATACATTTGAGATAATCAGAGTTTGAAAGAAATGCAAAAACTGATTTTAAATCTGTTTTCTTCCCATTGATACGAACTTTCCGACCCTACTTTTTTTTCTGGGGCAGGAAGGGTCTCCCTGTAGCCCCAGCTGTCCTGGAGCTCGCTTTGTAGACCAGGCTGTCACAGAGATCCACCTGTCTCTGCCTCTGCCTCCCAAGTGCTAGGATTAAAGGCATGTGCCACCATGCCCCTAGGGGGTGTGCTAGATAGCTTTAGTGTTAACTTGACATACCTAAGTTGTGGGAGCCTCAGTTGGGGAATTGTCTCCATTGGACTGGCCATGTTTGTGGGGTATTTTCTTGATTATGGGGTGGTATCACCCCTGGACAGGTTGTTATATTGTATAAGAAAGCTGGGCATGGGCCAGGGGAGTAAGCCAGTAAGCAGTGTTCCTCCATGGCCTGTGCTTCAGCTCCTGCCTCCAGCTTCCTGCCCTGAGTTCCTGCCTTGCCCTTTCTAAGTGATGTACTGTGACCCTGGAGATATGAGATGAATAAACCCTTTCCTCTCCAGTTTGATATTAGAGTATTTTGTCACAGCACTTGAAGGCAAACTAGAACAGGAGGCTTCTTTTTAAACTTACTTTTTTTGTGTATGTGTCTTATTATGTGTAGGTGTATATGTCTCTAATGTATGTGTGAATCTGTATGCTTGTATGTGCATGCTCACATATGTAAGAGGTCACAGGTTGAATTTAAGTGACTTCCCCCCTCTCTCTACCTTATTTTCTCTGACAGAGGGTCTCTGCCTGAGCTCAGAGCTTACTAGTTGGCTAGACTGGCTGGCCATTAAGCTCCGGGGTCCACTTGTTACTGCCCCATGGGGTAGCGCTACACATGTTACCAGGCTAGAGTTTTTACCTGGAACCTGAGGATCTGAACTCGGGTTCTTATACTTGCACGCAGACATTTTGCTGACTGAGCTGTTCCCCAACCCCAGATATTAATTTTGTTGTTGTTGTTGTTGTTGTCGTCGTCGTCGTCATCTTGAGACAGGGTCTCCAGCTGTCCTAGAACTCACCAGACTGAACTCATAGAGACTCTGCCTCCCAAGTGCTGGGATTAAAGGTGTGTGTCACCACACCTGTTAATCTTACTTTTTGATCATATAAACCTTTATAGGGGCAGGATTGGAGAGATGGCTCCCAGCAGCTGCTCTTCCAGAGGACCCCAGCTGTTCACAGTACTCACATCAGGCATTTCACAGTTTCCTATGATTCTAGTTCCAGGGGCATCACCAGGAACACTCACACACATGTGCACATACACAGACATATATAAGTATGCATAATTAGGGGCTAGAGAGATGGCCTAGTGGTTAAGAGCACCGACCGCTCTGACAGAGGACTCGGGTTCGATCCCCAGCACCCACATGGCGGCCGAGAACCGTCTGAAGCTCCAGTTTCAGGAGAACTCCAGTTCCGGGGGAATCCGACACGCTCTTCTGACCTCCGTGGCATTGCACGACATGGGTGCACAGACCTGCATGCAGACAGTTCATTGATACACATACAGAAATAAATAAAATTTAAAAAAAAGTATGCATAATTAAAAATAAAATAAATATTAAATAACCTTTATGGTGGCAGTCTTTCTTCTGGCATGCTATAAATAGTTTCACATTCTGGAAGGAATGCTGGTAGCTGTTGTAAAAGAATTTTAAGGGCTGGGAAGATGGCTTAGCAAAGTAAAACTACTTGCCATGCAAACCCAATGACCTTAGTTTAGTCCTTGTAACTCACATTAAAAAAAAAAAGAAAAGCCGGGCATGGTGGTACATGCCTTTAATCCCAGCACTTGGGAAGCAGAGGCAGGTGGATCTCTGAGTTCAAGGCCAGCCTGGCCTACAAAGAGAGCTCCAGGCCAGCTGGGACTAAAGGGAGACCCTGTCTCAAAAAGACCAAAAAAAAAAAAAAAAAAAAAAAAAAAAAGGAAAAGAAAAAGAAAAAGTCAGATGTGGTGACAGGAATCTGTAATCCCACCACTCCTGTGTTGAGGTGGAAGGTAGAAACAGGAGAATCACTGAGAGGCTTGAGGACAGCCATGAGGATATGCTGCTCCATCCATCGTGGCAAGAAACAAGAGAGTCCCTGCTCACCAAGGCAGGAGAGAGCAGACTCCCAAAAGATACCCTCTGATCTCTGTCTCTCTTGCATGCACACATACCTATACACCTATGCAAATAATAAATATTTTAAGGAAGTTTAAAGGAAATTGGTAACTATAAAAGCTTTAGATTGGGGCTGGAGAGATGGCCTAGTGGTTAAGAGCGCCGACCGCTCTTGCAGAGGACCTGGGTTCTATCCCCAGTACCCACATGGCGGCTGAGAAACCGTCTGAAACTCCCATTCCAGGAGAACTCCAGTTCCAGGGGAATCCGAGGCCCTCTTCTGACCTCCGCGGCATTGCACGACA
The DNA here is from genome assembly GCA_009823505.1 of Rhizomys pruinosus. Classification (NCBI taxonomy): domain Eukaryota; kingdom Metazoa; phylum Chordata; class Mammalia; order Rodentia; family Spalacidae; genus Rhizomys; species Rhizomys pruinosus. Next base: position 660,639 of record VZQC01001128.1, on the reverse strand, counting down.
CGGTGCACAGACCTGCATGCAGACAGTACATTCATACACATACAGAAATAAATAAAATTAATAAAAAAAAAAAGCTTTAGATTCTAGCCAGATATAGTGACATATACCTTTAATCCCAGTGCTCAGGAGGCAGAGGCAGGCAGATCTCTGAGATCAAGGTAAGCCTGGGCTACATAGTAAGACTGTGCCTCAAAACAAAAGGTGCTCAATTTTAGATTATGGTTTCCTAACTTTTGTTTTTTCCCTTAAGCACATTAAAATAATTTTTTGTATACATGTGTATACACCCATATATATCTTTTGTTTTGATAATATACCAACAACATTCATCTTTTCTTTCTCATAATGCTTACCATTAGTATTTTTATTTATTTTAGTCTTTAAAAAATTTTTTTAGTCTTAAACACATAATTATTGATAGGAATTTTCAATAGTAGTTAAATTTCAGGTGTAGCTCAAATTTTCCTGTTAGTTGCTATTTTGCTGGGTAAGTACAGTTTCCTAAGAATGTTTTAACTCATTTTTAAGTTGTTTTGTTGAATGGCAGCCTTATTGTTGTGTTCGGAAACTTGTCTCTCTAGTTTTTGTACCTCATCTTCATTCCAAGGTGTTTTCTGTTGTTGAGGTTTAGGTCTTACTAAGGTTACAGGAAACTGAGTAGTCTTTAGCTGTGGCTTGCCTGCTGAGAAGTTGTTATACTGAGTCTCAGTCCTCTACAGGGGTTTTCTTATGTGCGCTCTTTATAATTTGGCACTCCATATCTGCTGTCATTTTGATAACTTTGTGTTTTACTGTTTGACTTAATTTCTTTTCTGTTTAAATTTATTAGACTCTTCAATTTAATCCCAGAGAACTAAATAAGGATAGCTTTTAGATAGATTAGACTCTATTTAATAATAGTTCTATTTGTATTTCACTTACTGGTTTTGTGGGGTCTGGATATGTAAGTGTAGGCATGTCTACCAGTGTACATGGAAGTCAGAGGGAAACTTAAGGGACATAATCAAATTCCCTCCGTTTGTCTTGTTTTGAGGCAGGGTCCCTCGTTTTGGTTGTAGCTCTGTGTGTGTTTTGGGAGTAGGTGGCCCATAAGCTTCTGAGTGACTCTCCTGTTTCAGCCTTGAGTCTTGCCATAGGAGTCACTCCATTTAGCTTTTTCTTTTTTTTAACCTGGGTTCAGGGATTGAACTCCGGTCTTCGGGCTTGTGTGGCAAGCTTTTCACCTGCAGAGATATCTCCTTGGCTCTGTTTATTTTTAGACAGGAACTCCCTATATAGCCCAGATTGGCCTGGAAGTTGCTATGTAGCCTGGGCTGGCCACAAACTAACAGTCCTCCTGCCTCCAATACTGGGATTCCTGGGATTACAGTGTGGGCTGCCATGTCCAGCTTTCAACTTTTTTGACTGCTTTATAGCAAGTTATTTTCTGGGTTAAGTTGATTGCTTTATTTGTGTGTGTGTGTGTGTGTGTGTGTGTGTGTGTGTGTGTGTGTGTGTATGTGTGCATGTCCTTTTCTTTCTTTGGCTACATGCTACTTTTTTGTTTTTCTTTTTTTGTTTTTTTGTCTTTATGTGACAGGGTCTTCCTTTAGTCCCAGCTGGCCTAGAGCTCACTATGTAGACCAGGCAGGCCTTGAACTCACAGAAATCCACCTGCCTCTGCCTCCCGAATGCTAGGATTAAAGGTGTGCGCCACCACGCCTGGCAGTCGGCACTCTTAACTGCTGAGCCATCTCTCCAGCCCTGGCTACATGCTACTTTAATCACCTGTCTCATATATTAAATATATAACATGTAAAATAATAGAACTACCTGAAACACTTTTTGGAAAGGAGGGCGACTCACCTCGTTGATTTTGTTCACTTTAGATATGGAGCTGCTGACCCCACATACTCTTAGGCTTCTGTAATTTATAGGAAGACCTGGAACTTACTTTTATTTGGCTCAGTCAGGTGGGTTTTGTTGCTGTACCTTTCTCCAACTCCCCTTTGTGTGTACATGTACACATATGTACTGTGGCACACATGCGTGAGGTCAGAGGACAACTTGTGGGAATTGATTCTCTCCACCAACTTGTGGTGTACCCAGGAGTTGATGGCAAGCACCTTTACCCGCAGAGCCAGCTTACTAGCTGCCATCTAAAGTTTCACCTACATGTGCTCGATGGTTCTGCTTCAAATTTTATGTGTGTGTTTGACAGGGTTTTGTGTAGCTCAGACTGGCCTTCACTCCAGCATGGTGTGTGTGTAGCTGAGACAATCTTGAACTTCTGCCTCTACCTCCCAAACCTAAACATGCTCTTCCTTTGAGGATCACCTCAAAGCCTTCCTTCACCAAGAAACCTTCCCTAAAATGTACCCACACAGAGTACCTTTGGTTCAATGTATCTATTTGCACAAGGGCAAAGACCACTTGAAGTCAGATATGTCTGTCTTGCAGTTTTGAACTTATTCCAATAGGAGTGATTTGAAAGTTTCTGCTATTCTAGTTTTCAAAGAATTATTTTTCTTTTTTTTTAATAAATATTTTTTAATTTTTTTATGTGTATGAGTGTACTGTCTGCATGTAGGTTGGTGCACCTGTGTCATGCAATGCCGTGGAGGTCAGAAGAGGGCATCGGATTCCCCTGGAACTGGAGTTAAAGATGGTTCTTAGCTGCCATGTGGGTGCTGGGTATTGAACCCAGGTCCTCTGCAAGAGCAGTCGGTGCTTTTAACCGCTGGGCCATCTCACCAGTCCCAGAATTAAGTATTTCCTATGCTAATTTTCCCCATCTTTCTCGGGGTGGAATAACTCAAGCATGTTTAGAAGTAGTCCACTAAATTGTATTCCCAGCCTGCCCCATAACTTTTGATTTTAAAAATTTTTTAGATTGGGCTGGAGAGATGGATCAGTGGTTAAGAGCACTAGGTGTTCTTGCAGAAGACTGGGGTTTGATCAAGCAAGACTCCACCGTCAGCATCAGCTACACCTCACCTGCCTGGAAATAATGTGCAGCAGAGGCAGCCATATGCCTGTATATCCCAAATCTAATTGGCTATTGGCTCTCTCCTTGGAGGAATGACCCATGGCTGATGCCACAAGCTTACATTCTCTACAGGTTAGGAGATATCATAAGCCACAGTAAGACCCCGCATATTTAACAGGAAAAAATGTTACTTTCGTGATCAACTCTACTCTAAACTATATGTCTATAAACAAATAACCTTCGAACCTCCAGAACTATTTAATGCTGCCCTTTTGGGTTAAATAAAACACTATACTAGTAATTGCTAGATGTGGCTTCATTAGTAAGGATCAGAAACGGTTTTCCTGGACAGACGGGTCAGCCCATGAAAGGAAAACAGGCCAGAATTGACCAGAATCAAGAAAACACTCCAGAGAGAGTGGACTGTTCTGCTTCTCATCCACTTGTGCCCCTTTTCAAAGCCAAAGGGAATAATCTGCGGAGAGGGGGCGTGGTAGAAGGTAAGGGCTGCGATTGGGGGTGAAAGGTGAAACTACGACAATGTATCCCCTGGACCCTCATTGGATTAACCTGATTGAACATACACCCCTCACCCCCCGCTGAAGGTGGGGCTGCGGGGTTTGGGCACAACAGCCTGCAAATTGGTTAACAGGAAGGATGCTTGTACTAATGTATTTATCACTTATAGTTAAAAAATGAAAAAAAAACTGAGAGAGATATGGCAGAATGCATGAAAAAAAAAAAAAAAAATTGGGTGGGGGGGGGGGTGAAGGGAAGGGAGATATGCCGAACTGAATTGGAAAATGATGTATGAAATGACAAAGCATCAATAAAAAAATGTTGTGAAGAAAAAAAAAAAAAAAAAAAGAAGACTGGGGTTTGAATCCCAGCACCCACATAGCGGCTAACAACCATCTGTAACAACAGTTCCAGGAACTCTGGGTCCACCTTCTGCCCTCTGTGAGCATTGCATGTACTTACATGCAGGCAATATGCTCATACCCATAAAATAAAAATAAGTAAAAATAAAAATAATAAAAATAAATAAAAAACAAATTTCTCACTTAGTGCAGAAATTTTTTTCATTTTTGAATATTTTCGTAGACTTCACCAGAGGAACATTCTCTAATCCCAAAACTTTGACTTACATTTATTTCATCTAAAATTCTCCAAAATTTAAAATTTTGTAAGGACGATGTTTCTGCTTAAATTGTGGGTCTTAGCTGGGCTTGGTGGCGAAGGCCTATAATCCCAGCACTTGAGACGCAGAGGCAGTGGATCTCTGTGAGTTCAAGGCCAGCTTGGTCTGCATAGCAAGTTCCAGGACAGCTGGGGCTACAGGAAGACCCTGTCTCAAAAAGACAAAAAAAAAAGTGGGGCTTGCCAGGTGTGGTTGCCCATGCCTTTGAGCTCAGCACTCAGGAGGCAGAAGCAGGTGGATCTCTGGGAGTTCAAGGCCAGCCTGTTCTACCTTGTAAGTTCTAGGCTAGCTGGTACTACAGGGACAGCCTGTCTCAAAAATACAAAAACATTTTTAAGTTATTTGATAATTCTATGCATGTATCTAATGCATTTTGATCATGTTCACCCTCTGTCATCCACTTTATCTCCTCTCACTGCTTGTGGACTCCTCCTTTCCAATAAGTCCCCTTCTTATTTTTTTATGTGACCCCGTGAGTGTGGAGTTATTTACTAGATCATGGTCAACTCTACCAGTGGTCATACAGGAAATAACTTCTCCCCTCCCTTTTTTCTTCTGTTCAAAACTATATCACATCTGCTGAGGGTGGTTGCAGGCAGATCTCTGTGAGTTTAAGGCCAGGTTTACCTATGTAGTGAGGTCTTGGCCAGCCGGGTGTGGTGGCACATGTCTTAATCCCAGCACTCAGGAGGCAGAGACAGGTGGATCTCTCTGAGTTCAAAACCAGCTTAATCTACATAGTGAGTTCCAGTCCAGGGAGACCCTGTCTCAAAAAAAAAAAACAAACAAACAAAAAAAAAGGCAAAATTAATTTGAGCTTATTGTTATAACAGTTTTGGTAGATTTTTCTAAGAGCCAGGAATCAGCAGTGCTCACAAAGTGATTATTTTAATCATTAACTTTCCAACTGCCTTTCTTTGACAGGATATCTACAGAGAAATGGGTTTTGGCCATTATGAAGAAGAGGAAAGCTGTTGGGAGAAACAAAAGAGTGAAAAGAGAGACCGACATCAGAACCGCAGTCGCAGCCGATCTCGAGAAAGGGACGGCCGCCACAGCAACAGCCACAAGTCCAAACACCAAACAGATCTGCACGAAAGAGAGAGGGGTAAAAAGAGAGACCGAAGCAGAAGTCCAAGGACATCCAAAGACAAAGATAAATCTAAGTATAGATAAACAGGAAGAATCAGAAGTGAACGGTTACACGTTTACTCTTACCTGACTTAAAGTAGCAGGAGAGATGCTCAATTTTAGGTCAAAGGATGTAGATTCTGCCTGTTATTTTGTTTTCTTTTTATGTTAAAATTATAGCCCTTGTATTAATACTGATAATGTAGGGCACTGAAAGATAATTGAACATTTTCTTTGTATACTTTTTTTGTACTAATTTTATTGTTAAACAGACATGGTAGCACTCATTTAACATCTTTCATATTTTCAGTCTTTTTTAAATGAAGTATTTCATATTACAGAAATACATAAACATGTATATAAGACATAAACAAGACTAAATAGAACTATCTGTGTACCTATTAGCCAACTTAAGAAATAGAATATTACTTATTTTAGAAGTTCTACACATTCCCTTTCCAGTAATTTACATGTTTCCTTTGGAGGAATTGTTATTCTGAGTTTTGTGTTTGTTCCCTTGCTTGTGGTAGGTTTACAACATGTGTTTGCCTATAATGAATTGTTAATTTTATACATTTTTGAATTTTATATAAATGGCATAATATATGCTTCTGACTTTCATCAATTTAGTATTTCTAAAAATCATCTTTATTGCTATGTAGAGTACAATTTATGAATAGAGTACAGTTTATTTTTCTGTTGATGGGTTTGGTTAGTTTTTACTATCTGAACAATGTTGCTGTGAACTTCTGTCTAGGAGTGATAGTGTCTGGTTATACGGTTTGAATTTTCAATGCATTTACAATTGTTGTAATTTATATGGCATGTGGATTTTATGTGGCAGAGAGGGGTTGGCCATGGGGTATCAGTCCACCGTGTAGCTCAGAGCAAATATTCCACTATTGTACATATTCTGGGCTGCCAATAGAAAAAGTTTAATTGTATAAGAAACCATCATCCTGGGTGGGGAGATGACTCAGTTGGTAAAATGCTTGCCTCAAAAGCATAGAGGAGGGCTGGAGAGATAGCCTAGCGGTTAAGAGCACCGACTCTCTTGCAGAGGACCCGGGTTCGATCCCCAGCACCCACATGGCGGCTAAGAACCGTCTGTAACTCCAATTCCAGGAGAACTCCAGTTCCAGGGGAATCCGAGACCCTCTTCTGACCTCCGCGGCATTGCACGACACGGGTGCACAGACCTGCATGCAGACAGTACATTCATACACATCTTCAATCATACAACAATTATAATAAAAACTAAATAAGAACAAAAACATAGAATAGAGAGCATCTGGCGCTTGGACGAAGATGGCCCTAGAGATGAACTCGTCTTAGCATCAGTAGCCCGCGCTTCTTGATGAGGATCTGCGGGTTTGATCACGCCCAGCACTCACATGGCGGTCGAGAGCGTCTCAAGTGGCCAACCGTCCAGCGAGTAACTCCCACGCTGTATTCCAGGTGGTATCAGAACCTACTCCACATGTAAATCCTTCTTTCATGACCCTGCCGTGGCATTGCACGACACGTGCAAACCTACATGCAACAATAAAAAAATAAAAAAAAAAAAAAAAAAAAAAAAATAAAAAAAAAATTGTAACTAAAAAAAAAAAGCATAGAGGACTGAAGTTATTATGAATCCCACCACCACATGAATAGTAGTGGGTATGCGTGAGCAACACTGTAATCCCTAAGCAGTTGAGTAAGTGCTGAGACACTCAATGTGAGCTACCAGTCAGTCGAGACCGCTGTTCGTATGAAAATTAGCATGGAAGAGAAATTAAGGAGGGCCCAATGTTGACCTTGGCCTCCAATGCAGTTCACATAGTAGCTGTGCACACAACTCAGCAAACACAAATGTATCTCGACTCCTAGCATCTACATCACACACTCAGACAATGTACATATGCCACACAGGGAGTACAATGCAATCAAATACAACGTCCTGAATTAGGAAGATATGCTTGCTATAGATTCTAGAGATGTTAGTCTAGCAGGACAATGAGACAAAGATAATCAGAGGAGCCGTGACCTACTGACAGATGATAACTTGAATTCAATAAATCCAGAGGAATATCAGAGTTAATCCTTGCATATCCTAGCTAGCATCTAGTCAAGGAAAAACTATTGCGTGTGTTTTTTTCTCAAGAAACTACATCTGTATCATAGCCTGGCTTGGTGTGGTAATTAGCATAATGTGTAGCACACGAAGGAGTGTATTGAATTTCACAGAGATCACCGGCCTCTATAGCCCTCTCAACGCACGCTGGAAAATCAGAAGGTATGTGTCTAACGATGCCTTCGTGAAATAAACTAATGCCAAAGTACATAATATATACTGCTCGTGGAGTGATTTGTTATATTTTATTTTTTTTCCCATCCTTATATATATTGATCATGTAATATATATAATTTTATAGAGGTAGTAATATGTGTTTGAAGTATATGCATTCCATCAGATCTTGGACAATGAGTATGAGTAGTGATATGAGATAAACGAATACTATTCAAAAAATCCTTTTTTCTCATTTTTTTGGCTTATAAACACATCGTGTAACTCAGAAGTTCTTTGTAAAAAAAACACTTCCGATCTAATTACACTATATGATACTGCTCATCTGTGCAGTTAGTTCTTCAGGATCATGTCTCACATCCATATATCTCATATTGACGAAAGTCACCCCTATTCCTCCATTCCCTGTTACCCACCATCTAGCGCCCAAGATATAGCATCTTACTCTCTCGTCTTAGGTTCAACTTTTAGATTCTATCTCTAAACAAATGAAGGTATCGTATTTATCTTTCTGGTGTCTGGCTGTCATCTCATTCTCAGCATGATGTCTCCATGTTCATCTGTCGTTGCAAATGATAGTTTCCTTCCTAAAGGATAAAAGCGCACAATTCTACACATATGCCACATTTTCTTTGTATGTTCTCTGTTGATAGCCACATAGACTGACTCTGTGTCTTAGCTATTACAACTAAGGCTTCAGTGAGCCCAAATGCAAACCATACTCAGCATATTGACTAAAATCCAGTCAAAGTGGTGGAGCATAACAACACTATTTTCAAGTGATTTTTTTTCCCTCCTTAATTTTTTTTTTTTTTTAAATTGATGATTTTTTTTTCCCCTTTGAGACAGTATCTTGTGTAACCAAGCCTGACTACTTATAATGTAGCTGAGGACTTTGAACTTCTGATCCTCCTATCTCTACCTCCAGAGAGCTGAGACTATAGGCATGCACCACCATGACCAGTTTATGTGGTACTCGGGGATTGAATGGAGGGCTCCGTGGATGCTAGCAAGCCCTCTACCAACTCAGTCCCACCTCCAGCAGCTTACAGTGATTTTGATGAAACTGACCTCTAATCATAGTATTCATGGAAAGTCTTGATTGGACACAGGGCAGGCTTGGATCTGTGTTACCATGTTTCCTGTTTCTTTGATTTGGCTTTTCTAGGTTTTAGGTGAACCCTTGTTTTTTTTCCTTTGGTACTGGGATTGAACCTAGGGCCTTGTGCATGCCTGGGCATTGCTCTGCTGTAGAGCAGAGCTATGAGGTGAACCATCCAGTGATACTTTCCACTGACGTTGCTTAAGCTGAAAAGAAAAAAAAAAAAAAGAAGTAAGTTAGCCACATTTCTGTGTTAAAATAAGTCATTTGAGCCTGAAACTACTCATTAATTATAACTTCACTGTAAATTTTTGACCTAATTTCTTTTTTGCCAGTAATTTTCAAAGATTCTGGTCAGACTTTCAAGAGTTTTTTAGTAGGCTAAATAAGTGAGAACCTTCAGATAGTTTCAGCAATCAATATTTTAACAAATTCCTTTGATAAATTACTTTTTAGATACTAGAAGATATGTTTAATCCTTGGTTTTCTTTAACTTAATATAAAATGTTTTAAACTGAAGTTGGACAACTCACTACCCCCATAGGTTTAGTCACAAAGGATGCATAACAGATGATAGTAAAATCGAAATCCCGGAAGCCTTACCTTACAGTGCCTGTTGCTAGGAGACCGTGTTTTGATGGGAAATTTGAGAGAAGCTTGTGCTTCCTGTTGTTAAATGAGAATGTGGAGATCCCCTGTCTTATTTTCAGACTTCTTTTTGAAAGCAAGTCATTTCAGTTACTCTTGCTGATGGATGATCTTTATTCTTACCTGTCTTACCCAGACCGAAATAAGGGCACTGCCTAAAGCAATTTTCTGTTTTCCNGAGAGCCGTCTGAAACTCCAAGTCCAGGAGAACTCCAGTTCCAGGGGAATCCGACACCCTCTTCTGACCTCCGTGGCATTGCACGACACGGGTGCACAGACTTGCATGTAGACAGTACATTCATAAACATACAGAAATAAATAAAATTAATAAAAAAAAAAAAAAGCATAGAGGACTGAGTTTAGATCCCACCACCACATGAAAGTGGGGTATAGCAGTGCACACTTGTAATCCCAGCAGTGAGGAAGTGGAGACACTTGGAGCTCCAGGTTCAGTCAGAGACCTTGTCATGAAAATTAGGTGGAAAGAAATTAAGGAGGGCTCCCAATGTTGACCTCTGGCCTCCACATGCATGTTCACAGGTGTGTGTCACACACACACACAAACACACACACACTCAGACATGTACATATGCCACACAGGGAGAAATGAATAAATACAACTATCCTGAATAGAGAAGTATCGCTTGTATAGATTCTAGAGTGTAGTCTGAGAGAATGAGCAAAAGAAACATCAGAGGAGCCGTGACCTACTGACAGCTGAAACTTGAATTCAATAAATCCAGAGGAAAATCAGAGTAATCAACTTGCATATCTAGCTAGCATTTCAAGGAAAAACTATTGCGTGTGTTTTTTTCTCAAGAAAAGCTCACTGTATAGCCCTGGCTGGTGTGGAACTTGATATGTAGACCAGGGTGGTATTGAATTCACAGAGATCCACCTGCCTCTGCCTCTCAAGCACTGGAATCAAAGGTATGTGTTACGATGCCCAGTGAAAAAACTATGCCAAAGTACAAATTAAGCTGTGGTTTGTAATTTTATTTTTTTCCACTTATTTAATTGACAGTAATTATATATATTTATAGAGGTATAATATGTTTTGATATATGTTCACAGTCTGGAATGAGTAAATGAGTAAATGATAGATAAACATCTATCAGCCTTTTTTTCTCTTTTTTTGGTTAAACACAATCTGTACTCAGAAGTTTTTTTAAAAAAAACCTTCCATTATTAACTATAGTCTGCATGCTGTGCAGTAGTTCTCAGACATGTCTTCCATCCATATACTCTTTGACGAAAGTCACCCCTATTCCTCATCCCTGTACCCTAGCCCAAGAATAAGCATCTTATTCTTGAGTTCAGCTTTTAGATTCTACTAAAAAATGAGGTCTCGTATTTATCTTTCTGTGTCTGGTGTATTTCACTCAGCATTGATGTCTTCCATGTTCATCTGTCGTTGCAAATGATAGTTTCCTTCCTAAAGGATAAAAGCAGCACATTCTACACATATGCCACATTTTCTTTGTATGTTCTCTGTTGATAGCCACATAGACTGACTCTGTGTCTTAGCTATTACAACTAAGGCTTCAGTGAGCCCAAATGCAAACCATACTCAGCATATTGACTAAAATCCAGTCAAAGTGGTGGAGCATAACAACACTATTTTCAAGTGATTTTTTTTCCCTCCTTAATTACCTCTAAAACAACATTGAGGTGATTTTTTTTCCCCCTTTGAGACAGTATCTTGTGTAACCAAGCCTGACTACTTATAATGTAGCTGAGGACTTTGAACTTCTGATCCTCCTATCTCTACCTCCAGAGAGCTGAGACTATAGGCATGCACCACCATGACCAGTTTATGTGGTACTGGGGATTGAATGGAGGGCTCCGTGCATGCTAGGCAAGCCCTCTACCAACTCAGTCCCACCTCCAGCAGCTTACCAAGTGATTTTGATGGAAATGACCTCTAATCATAGTATTCATGGAAAGTCTTGATTGGACACAGGGCAGGCTTGGATCTGTGTTACCATGTTTCCTGTTTCTTTGATTTGGCTTTTCTAGGTTTTAGGTGAACCCTTGTTTTTTTTCCTTTGGTACTGGGATTGAACCTAGGGCCTTGTGCATGCTGGGCATATGCTCTGCTGTAGAGCAGAGCTATGAGGTGAACCATCCAGTGATACTTTCCACTGACTTGCTAAAGCTGAAAAGAAAAAAAAAAAAAAAAGAGTAAGTAGCCACATTCTGTGTTAAAATAGTCATTTGAGCCTGAAACTACTCATTAATTATAACTTCACTGTAAATTTTTGACCTAATTTCTTTTTTGCCAGTAATTTTCAAAGATTCTGGTCAGACTTTCAAGAGTTTTTTAGTAGGCTAAATAAGTGAGAACCTTCAGATAGTTTCAGCAATCAATATTTTAACAAATTCCTTTGATAAATTACTTTTTAGATACTAGAAGATATGTTTAATCCTTGTTTTCTACTAATCATAAAATGTTTAAACTGAAGTTGGACACTCACTACCCCCATAGGTTTAGTCACAAAGGATGCATAACAGATGATAGTAAAATCGAAATCCCGGAAGCCTTACCTTACAGTGCCTGTTGCTAGGAGACCGTGTTTTGATGGGAAATTTGAGAGAAGCTTGTGCTTCCTGTTGTTAAATGAGAATGTGGAGATCCCCTTCATTTTCAAGACTCTTTTTGAAAGCAAGTCATTTCAGTTACTCTTGCTGATGGATGATCTTTATTCTTACCTGTCTTACCCAGACCGAAATAAGGGCACTGCCTAAAGCAATTTTCTGTTTTCCTTCTCTCCTTTGTTCATTGAGAGGGCACATGGTTGGGATCGTGAGTGATATTTTCATTGTGCAATTAAAAAAATTGTATTGCTAGGGCTAGTGAGTTAGCTCACTGGGTAAAAGCACCTGGTGCCAAGCCTGACAGCCTGAGCTTTGAGCTCCAGGTCCCTGATGGTGGAAGGAGAAAACTGACTCTCACAAGTTATCCCCTGGCAGACAGGCAACACACACATTCCAAAATTGAATCTTTTTTTTTTTTTTAAGTTGTATTGATGGTATTTACTTTGCCTGAAATACTAGGAAGCTGACACGCAAGATTTCACGCATGGCAACATATTAGCAAGAGTTTGTATAAAAAGAGAAGTTAGAAAAGTGCTGCTTTGTTTCTGGAACTCTAGAGCAAGACCACAGTAACCTCTGGTTCCTGAAAAAAGTTCTGTTTTTTACTGTTGGTGTAGTGGAGAGATCTTAAGTTTCCAGTCAGAAAGCAAAGGCGTGTGGAGATAAGCAGGATGCAGTGGGAGCACAAGGCGATGGTATAACCAAAGCAGAGGACTACGAAGAGAAATGAGGGCCAGAGGAGGGAATGAGCACGAAGCCAGGAAGCTTGAATTTAATCTGTTGGGCTATAGAAAATGTTGAGTATTCCTAAGGAAGGAAGTGGCACACTGTAGTTAGGAGGTAACTCTGGGAGCTGTGTGGCATCTGCACCAGGGCTTGGTACCACATCCCTCAGATGGCTTTGGCTATGACTCATTCCATATCTGCCACATGTAACCCCAATCTAGATCTGTATCCAGGAGCCTTCCCAGAGGAGGTGCTGAATAAGCTGAGTCCTGCGTTGTATATCCATGTTGAAGGAGTGCCCAGCACAGAATGCGCACCAGACAGAAAATTCTAAAAAGTCACACAGTCTGCTGCATAATTACTCAGTTGTCATTTCCAAGAACAATTCAAGGATCTTTGGAATGGCTATGGATGGACCTTCTTTTGGTTAAACTTCTTAGAAGTCAGGTCAGTGGAGTCCTCTGGTTAATGTTGTCTCTGCCACCTTATAGGCCACTTCTCAGACTGTCAGTCACCTTGTCGGATTCATCTTTGCACACTAGGTGTGTAGTGGAGAGCCTCACAGTATCAAGTGGCCTCACTGTAATCTCAGGGACAGCAGTAGATATCTTTAAGTCCATCATAAGGGTTGTTTTGTTATTACAGTGATAATTACTACTCTGAGAACAAAGCAAAAGCATAGATTCATGACCTTTCCCCTTTCACATGTGCTTACGGGAAACAGTCTGATGGGCTTCACCATGAAACTTGCTTTGTTCTCAGGCCTGTGTTAAATCTCGAGCTCACGGAACAGCCCCTACATGTGGAAGCACAGGTGCTGGCAGTAGCCACCAAAGCTTTAGGCTGGGAGTCACAATGTAGCCCTGCAGCTGCCTTCCCATTCTGGTTGAAGCATGCTCAGCTGGGGTACATAGTCACTTCCTTCTCTTACAAAGATGCTGGCTGTTGGGTGCAAGGCCCACTCAAAACTATGACTACATTTTACCTGGATGGGATCTGCAAATAAGGTTTCATTCACAGAAAATTGGAAGTTAGGGCTGCAGCATGTCTTGTGGTACAGGGAAACTTAGGACCTTTCTTGAGGGGTCAGGTGTTGTAGAACTCAAGAGATGCCTCTATAGCACTTTGACCAGATGCCAGCAAAGGATGCTGGGTTGAGCCTTGGAATTTCTAAACAGAGTGGGACCACTTACAAGCCAACACTGTTGGCCCCAGTTGTCAAGGCTTCTCTTAGCACCCTTGTTGCTCTGTCCTCACCGTGGTTCCTCTGTTAGCTCCCCACAGTCATGTTCATAGCATCTCTTCCTAGAAACAAAGAGTAATAGTATTGGCTGCCTTGTACCTCCTTTGGGGTCCTCTGAGAACTGTAGAGTCCAAGAAAGGCACATGTTTTAGAGTCAACATCAGCCTATAGGACCCACGCCTTTGTCCCAGTGGCAGGGAGGTTACAAAATGCCAACTTATTTGGGTTAGGTAGTTGAAATCTCACCAAGACAATGACTCCGGGACCAAACAAGGCAGGAGCATCAGCACCGAGGACATGAGCACTGATTAACGGTCTCCCTGTATAGCCTAGACTAGCCTAGAATTCATGATCCTTGTACCTCAACCTCCTGAGTGCTTTTAATTTTAATATTTTTTGTTTGATTGTTGTTGTTGTTGTTGTTTTGGTATTTTTGAGACAGGGTCTCCCTGTAGCCCCAGCTGGCCTGGAACTCACCTTGTAGAACAGGCTGGCCTTGGACTCACAGAGATCCGCCTGCCTCTTCCTCCTTGGTTCTAGGATTAAAGGCATTAAAGGCATGCACTACCACTCCCAGCACTTTGTTTTAATTTTAATGATTTCTTATTATTAATGTGTGTATGCATGTGTGTTTGGTAGGGCAGTGAGTTCAGTAGCTTGGTCAGACAAAGAGAAAGCTAGAGAGTGTCCTGGAAGACCATGGCTTCCTTCCCGTGTTGGCAAGGGGCCAGTAGTCCTTCCCAGAAAGTTAGCTGATCTTTGGAAGGGCAGACCTCCCACATTAGGGTCTCAACAGCCAGAGCTCAAGGAGGCCATCAGTCAGTTTTCTCAAGCTGTGGCTCCATGCTGGTCCAGAAATGGAAATCATTTTGGTTAAAACTTAACCCCAACAGCCTGTGAGTGGCAGCATATAAATTTAATAATTCAATTACTTTTAAGTGAATTTGTGTGTGTATTGTTTAACATAGGGCCTTGCTATTCAGCTCTGGCTGTCCTCAAACCCTCCACCCCATGCCTCTGCCTCTTGAGTACCGAGATATAGGCATACCACCATGCCTGTCCCAATGAAAATGCTTTCTTGGTTAAAAACAGATTTTGAGACAGGATCTTACTGTGTTGTTCTGGCTGTCCTGGAATTCCCTGTATAGATCAGGCTGGTCTTGAACTCATAGAGATCCACCTGTCTCTGCCTCCCAAGTGCTAGGATTAAAGACATATCCCACTATGCCTGGTAAAAATGCTTTTTAAAGTTTTGTGTGTGTGTGTGTGTGTGTGTGTGTGTGTGTGGTGTCTGGGTGTGCGGTATGTGTGTGTGTGTACAGGGAATGTGCATGTCTGGAGGTCAGAGAACAAGAGAACAACCTTGGGTAATGATCCTCACCTACCCTAACTGAGACAGTTCACTGCTGCATACACAGGTTAGCTGGCTTCTAGAGGTTCTCCTCTCACTTCCCATCCGGGTATAAGGAACTGTGGGATTACAGGCATGTACCACCACATCTGGCTTTACATGGGTTCGGGGGATCTGAAGTCAGACCCCATGCTTACATGGCAAGCACTTTCCCTACTGAGCCATCTCCCTAGTCAGAAAATGCTTTTATGCACAAAATTTTCTGTGAGTTGAGTTCTTTCACCATGAGCTTTGAACCTAGCCACATGGAACCTCAGAATCTCTGTCTACTGGTGATGTCCAACCTTTTGACATTGTGACACAGTGTCATTTACAAAGTTGGCACAGGAGAACTGCACGATCCAGTCAGAAAAATGAAGGGGGGGAAAAGCCCCTCATAATAGTCCAAGTTTACAATTTGGTGTTAAGCTAAATTCATAGCTGTCCTTGGTCACATGTGGCCTGTGGGCTGCATGTTGGACACTCACTGGAGCATCCTTGAGCCCCCAAAGTTCCCCACTTTCTTGCCAAGGCCTCCTCTGCCTCTTCACACAGGCTTTTCTCTGACCTGACGTCACAGCTGACCATCCATTAGTCTAGCAGTTCTCGACCAGAGGTACTTGTCCTGCAGAGGGATACCTGACAAGGGGGAACATGTTTAGCTCTCACAGTGGAGAAGGAAGTGTGCTACTGGTAGCCATTGGTAGGCTGAGCAAGTTGCTGGTCGCCCTACAAGGCACAGGATTGCTTCAATCCATCCAACTGTTTAAGATAGTGTCTCAGGAAATGACACAGGTGGTTTTTTTAATTAGCTTATTTTTAACTATGTATATATATGAGTGTTTTGCCTGCATGTTACGTAGGTGCATTTATTACCTGCTCAGGAGGCCAAGGCAGGAGAAGGCTTGTCTAAGCTACATATGTCTCTCTACAAAAGACAAATCAGAGCTGGTGAGATGGCTCAGTGGGTAAAAACACTTGCTGTGCAAGGCTGACAACTTCAGTTCAATCCCTGGAACCCACATAAAAAATCCAGATGAGGTGGTACACATTTGTAATCCCAGCACTCCTACAGTGAGATGGGAGGCAGAGACAGGAGAATCTCCTGGAAGCTTCTGGCCAGCTAGCCATCTCTGCAGAAACAACAAGAAAGACCCTTCCCCAACAAGGTGAAAGGAGAGAACTGACTCCTGAAAGTTACCCTCTGACCTCCACACACACAATGTAGCATGCCTGTATCTGCATACACACACACACACACACACACACACACACACACACACGCAGACACACACACACACACACAGACACACAAAGAAATAATAAAAATTAAAACACTCATGAGGTTGAGATGAAGGATCTTGAATTTTAGGCAAGTGTAGGCTACATAGAGTGTGTTAAACAATCAAACTCACTAATTTTCACTGGGAGTGTACCTTGCCTAATATGTAGGTGGCCTTGGGGTTTGATCCTCAATACCACACACACACACACACACACACACACACACACACACAAAATCCAAATGAATGAATTTAGAGTCAAAATGATAATAACCATCTACCGAACATTTAATATATACCAGACACTGTTATAAGTACATGTGTTTATTTTAATTTTAGTTTTTAGATTTATTTTTGTTATATTTCACAATTGTGGCCTTGGGGTTTGATCCTCAATACCACACACATACAATACACAATTGTGTTGTGTGCATGCACATATAGGAGTATGTGTACATGACTGCAGGTGCCCTGAGGCCAGAGGCTTCGGATCCCCTGGTGATGGAGGTATAGGCAGTTGTGAGCCACCAGCATGTGTGCTGGGAACCAAACTCCAGTCTTCTGGAAGAGCAGTGCTTCATTCATCTCTCCAGCCCCTATTTATTTACTTATTTATTCATTTAAATTTACTTTTACTTCTTTTTGAGCCAGGGTCTCCTTGTAGCCCCAACTGGACTGGAACTTGCTATATAGACCAGGCTGGCCTTGATCTCACAGACATCCGCCTCCCCAGGGCTGGGATTAAAGGGATATGGCACCATGCTCTGCTTATTTTTATTTTTTATTTTTTCAACTATGGGCATGTGAGGCCAGTGCTGACAGAGGCAAGAAGATGGCATTGGCTTCTCTGGAGCTGGAGTTATAGGTGGTTGTGAGCCACCCGATGTGGGTGCTGGGAACCCAGCTCTGGTCTTCTGGAAGAGCAGCAAATACAAGAGAAATCACTGAGCCATCCTCTCTCCAGCCTCTATTCATTCATTTTTTTCTGTCATTTTTTATTGATGCCTGTATTATGTGATGCTAAGCAGGAGTTATAAGTGGTTGTGAGCCACCCAATGTGGGTGCTGGGAGCCCAGGACCAGTCTTCTAGAGGAGCAGCAAGTGCTCTTACTCACTGAGTCATCTTTCCAGCTTCTATTCACTCATTTTTTTTCCTGTCATTTTTTATCAACACCTGTATTATGTGATGCTAAGCATTGAAACTGGGGCCTTGCATACTGTAGGGAAGCACTCCTCCACTGAGCTATATCCCCTGTTGTACCTGTGTTCATTTAGTTTTCTCACTATCCTTGTCAGATAAGTAAGATTCTTGCTTCCATTCACATGGAAACTGAAGACCAGAAATGTTAGCTAATTGGCTTGAGGTTACACAGCTGATAAACAGCAGAGCAGTCTGGCTTTAAGTTCGTGACCCCAATCTACACATGATAAGCTAGATTCTGTCTTAGCCTATTCATCAAAATAAATTTTAGATCATGATTAAAGGCCTTATTATGTAAAAGAAAATACCACCACCACCACCACCACAGCGTATGGCTAGTGAGATGGCTCAGGGGGTAACGTCACCTACTCCCCAGCCTGACAGTGACCAGAGTGAATTTGCTCCCCTGGGACTCACATGTCAGAATGCGAGAATGACTTCTGAAAGTTGTCCTCTGACCACACGTGTCCTGGCATGTGCTTGTACACATGCTCAGGCATGCACAAAAGAGTCAAGCACAAGTTATGAAGGAAAAAAATCAATAAAAGTAAAAATATCTGTAGATCTTTAAACACTAAAATTAAAAAGATACTGTTTAACCAGCTGCTTACGACATCTACAAAACAGGTAAGGCAATACATAAAGGGTAACACAAATCAAAAAGGAAAGGCTCTACCATAGGAAAATGGGCAGGGGGGAGGAAGCCAACAACCCCAAACACTCATAGCTGCTCATCAGCAGTCGGGGAGCATAAGCTGAAAACGGCAACAAACTCACACGGGTGGCTGGCCAAAAAGCGAAATGTCTGGGAATTCCCAATGTCGGCAGGATGGAGACTGGGGACTCCCAATGCATCACAAAGGGCCAAGGAGAAATCCTTCCCACGAAAACCTATACATCACCTCATCCCTGTGGCAGGACCCAGTTTTAGCTCATGGAAAAAAGATGATAGAATCAAAGATGTGTTTCACTGACATTGTATCCAGCTAGGAGGAGGCAACCTAGCAGGCTTCTTGGCCTGCCACAGTCTGGACTTTCAGGGCTCCATGCTGTGTGTTACCTCCCTGTGAGTTTATCTTCCCTCGGTCCCCACACACCCCACTGTCAGCCCCTCTGGGCCACTTCCTGATAGCAGAAACCTCTGTGTGACCGCAAAGGCAAGCAGTAGGCAGAAGTGGTCTTGGGATAGACCAGGCAGAGGATGAAGGGGAAGGAGGCTGACCCCCCTGCTCTGCTCAGAACCCCAACAGCATGTGTGAGGTGCAGGGTGTCCTGTTACATTGCAAGAAGGTGGCTGTTCCTCGTTTCTTATTTGATTGATTTCTTTTGCGAGGCCGGAGCCCAGGGATTCCTCATACACAAACTGCTGCCTTTTCTCATTTATTATTTTGTGTATGAGTGTATTGCCTGCATGTGGCACAGGTAGGCACGATACTCATGAAGAAAAGAAGAGGGCATCAGATCCTCTGGAACTGGAGTTACAGACTGTTTTTAGCTGCCATGTGGATGCTGGGACTTGAACCCAGAGCCTCTATAAGAGCAACCAATGCTCTTAACCACTGACCCATCTCTACCCCTGCTGCTGCCTTTTCTTGACCTCTTCTAGGCAGAACCCAGTTTGGGGTGATTGACACTGCAACCCTTTCTCCTTCCAGTGGGCAGTGAGTCAACTAAACAGGGCCAGAATTTTTTCAGCTCCCCAGTCAGGGCAGCTGAGACATGTTACTGTGGGTGAAAGCAGCTCCTCTAAATCTGATACTGTACAGAAACTATCTAGTGCTGTTTATAAGGGCAACTGAGCAGGCCGGGCGTGGTGGCGCACTCCTTTAATTCTAGCACTTGGGAGGCAGAGGCAGGCGGATCTTTGTGAGTTCAAGGCCAGCCTGGTCTACAGAGTGAGTTCCAGGACAGCTGGGACTACAGGGAGACCCTGTCTGAAAAAGACCAAAAAAAAAAAAGTCTAAAATTGCATTCCTTTATTTCTTTATTTTGCATGTGTATGGACAACTTGGGATCGTTGCTTCTCTCCCGTTTGTGGGTCCTGGGGATGAAACTCAGGTTGTCAGACTTGGCTGCAAGCTCTGTACCTGCCGAGCCATCCGGATGGCTCATTTCATTTCCTCTTTTGGAATGTGCTTGTGTCCCTAGGTCATTGTTGGGGTCATTCTTCAAGGTCACTTCCAGTTTTAGGTTCTAGAAGCAGGGCCCAGGGAGGGGAGATGGGGTTATTTGTAATGGTGGTAAATCTGGGTACAAGGCTAAGACCACCCCCTACATCTCCAGGGTGTTTTGTCAGACCTGTACCAGTCAAAGTGGCACCAACCCCAGTCCTTATTCCCCAATTTTGGAGACAGGCCTTGTACCTTCCAGGACCTAGTTTGTAGGAAGGCAGAAGGCAGCTGTGTTATCCCCATTTGACAGATCAAGCAACTGAGGAAAATGATTATTTTGCCTTGTCTGGTGTTTAGCATTTTACAGCCCAATGCATTTGTGTAGCCTGTGAAGTAAATGGACCAAGTAGCTCCATGTTATGGGGTAAAAGTTGAGGGTCAGAGAGGGATGACTGTCCCAAGTCATTCNTTTAAATATGCGTTCTAGGAGTTGAACTGAGGGCCTCATGCTTGCAAGACAAACATTTTACCCACTAAACTATCTCTATAGCCCCCTTCTTTTTTTGTGTTTTACACTTATCTAGTGTGTGTTGCACCTATGTGACATGACACTCATGTGGACAGAGGACAACTGGAGAGAACCAGTTCTCTTCTACATGTTCATCCTGGGGATTGAAATCAATTTATAAACCTTGGCAACAAACATCCTGTTGCCAAGGTTCATCTTTTTTTTTTTTTTTTTTTTTTGGTCTTTTTGAGACAAGGTCTCCCTGTAGCCCCAGCTGTCCTGGAACTCACTCTGTAGACCAGGCTGGCCTTGAACTCACAAAGATCCCCCTGCCTCTGCCTCCCAAATGCTAGGATTAAAGGCGTATACCGCTACACCTGACCGAGATTTTGTTTTAAGAACCCTAATTAAGGGGCCAGATAGATGGCTCAGTGGATAAGAGAGCTTGCTGTTCAAAGATAAGGACCCAGGTTTTAATCCCAAGCATCCATATAAATGCCAGGCGTGGTCACTTGTGCTTGAACTCCAGAGGGGGGGGGGGTGTTAGATACCGGTGGTGCACGCCCCCCACAGGCATAGAGAAAACAGTGTTTCAGAGCTCATCCAAGGATCCCACCGGCAGTCTGTGTCTCTGGGTTCTGTTGCTTTATCTGATGCACAAAGCTGGCTCATTTCCCCATGGAAATGCCCACCCTGGGATGGGATGCAAAGGACCACTCTGGTACCTTCTCTGCCATGTATGTATAGATGTGTGTATCTGTGTATCTGCAGCTGAAGACATTATCTGCCATGGTGCGCAACATTAGATTTAGAGTTCTTATAAAATTTAGTACCAGGAAGACATTTCTCCTGAAAACCTCCATACGCTTTTCAGAGAGCTGTTTGCTTTGAGGCAATGTGTAGTTGTGTAAATAACATACTTTGGGGTTTCATTCCTAACTCCTTCACTTCCTAAACTTGGGCAGTTCAGTGACCCTGTCTCAGATCCAGTAATCTTGAAATGGGAATGATTATCCTTTGGGACACTTTGATATACCTGCTACATGTAATGTAGGTGGTAAATAAATGGTGGCTGTGGCAAATCCACCAAGATGCCAGAAAATTTGAAACTAGAATTGGTATCTCAATGTAGTGACTCTTTTAATCTAGTTTTCAAATACAATGTTTTTTGCCTTCTAGTGAGTTCTGATTATACCTGGAGTTTTATTTTAGTTATTTCCTTCTAAGTTGGTATTTTAAAAATATTTTTAATTTAGTACTTGCCCACATGTATGCAGGTGCACCACTTGCATGCAGTTTTGGAAGAGGCCAGAAGAGGACATCAGATCTCCTGGAACTGGGGTTATAGACAGTTGTTAGCTGCCATGTGCATGCTGGAAACTGAATCCAAGTCCTCTTCAAGAGCAACCAGTGCTCTTAACTGCTGAGCCACCTCTCAAACTGAGGTTGTTTTTTTTTTAAACAAAGATCTATTTTATGTTTATGTGTGTGTATCTGTGTATGTCACATGCTTGCAGGTTCTCAAGGAGGCCAGAAGAAGGAGTTGGATCCTGGAGCTGGAGTTATGGGTGGTTTTAAGCTGCCCAAATTTGCTGGGAACCAAATTTGGATTCTTTAGAAAAGCAGTAAGTGGGCTGGATGTGGTGGTGCACGCCTTTAATCCTAGCACTTGGGAGGCAGAAGCAGGCGGATCTTTGTGAGTTCAAGGCCAGCCTGGTCTACAGAGTGAGTTCCAGGACAGCTGGGGCTACAGGGAGTCCCTGTCTCAAAAAGACCAAAAAAAAAAGCAGTAAGTGTAAGGTCAGGCTTAATGCCTGAACTATCTCTCTAGCATCCCCCCACCCCTGCCTCACCCCTTCTTTTTGAGGTGAGGTCTTATTTAGCCAAGATTGGCCTGAAACTTACTATATAGTTGAGAATGACACTAAAATTCTTCTGATTCTTCTTCCACATATCAAGTGAGTGCTGAAATTGCAGGTGTGCGCCACTCCACTCAGTCTTTTTTTATTTTTTTATTTTTGGTACTTTTGAGACACACTCCACTCAGTCTTACATGGTCCTGGGGATCAGACCCAGGGCTCTGCACACACTAAGCAAGCAGTCTGTCTACTTAGCTACGTCCCCAGCCCTCAAGTGTTTTTTTATAATTAAAAATATTTTATTTATTTTTATGTGTATGAGTGTATTGCCTGCATGTGTGTAAGCTCCAACTGTGTTGTGCAATGCCCTCTAAGGTCAGAAGAAGGCATCAGATACCCGAGAACTGAAATTATGGATGATTGTTAGCCACCATGTGGGTATAGGGAATTAAACTTGGGTCCTGTGCAAGAGCAGCCAGTGCTCATAACTGGCTAACCAGCCCCCCTCTAAATGTTTTTTTTTTTACAGCTTAGCTTGCTTTAATTCTTTAGGGGTATGTGGAGAATCGGTACAGCAGAGTAACAAATTCCATTTGGCTCAGGCCATTGTTATTTCCTCAGCATCAACTCTTGTGCTCTAAACTCAGCTTGACCCGCTGGCTGTGTCCTTGGGCTAGTCACTTAGGGATGTTATCTGTGGGAGGTGGCCTCTGTGCAGTTTGCTTGCTTTCTTTCTTATGATGACCACTGTGGAACACCCCCAATTCAGGAAACAGAATTCTGAGTCTGCTGCTTGGACTCGGTGAAGCAGGCCCCCACATGGGCTGCAGAATGCTGTGCTGGATAGACTTGGGGCCAGACTCCACTGCATCAGTAAGAGAAGCAGCCGCCGCCGTGAGGGGAGCCACGTGCCCCAGCCTGCACATTCCAGAGAGATTCATTGTTTGTTGGGACTTCAGCTTTGTGAATAAAGGGGCGGAGTCCTTCTCCAGGCCCAGGCCGTGAGGGTCCACAGGTGTCCCTGTTTTCTCCTTTGCGGTCACTCTCCCCTCCTGCAGGCTGTGGTCTGGCTCTGCTGAGCATCAAGTCCCCCAGGAGCACCATCAGAGCAGATGTTCTTTCCAGCTGCTGAGGAAGTGGGACCTTGAGCCTCCGCTCTCGCCCTCAGATTCTTGGTGGTTTTTCTCTCAGATTCTCGGCCTTCCTGGGAGGAGGCACACTCTGTAGCCTTCAGGAGAGTTTGTTTTGTGTGGTTGCTGAACTTTGATTCGTTGACTCATACCAAGGCTCAAACTTCAGAGTCCTCCCACTCTGCCTTCTTCCTTTTATTCTTAACTCAAAGCTTACGTACCTTTCATAGCTGAATGTGATTCGTGGTACAGGAAGTGGAGCATTGGCATGGAGTAGTTTCCTTCAGTTGCATGGCCTGGGCTCACTGTCTCCTGACTCTAGGAACTCCTGAGGAGCTGAGCTGTCCCTGGCTGGACAGGGTCAGTATGAAGGCTTGGGCAGCTGGGCAGCATCTGTCGTGAGGACCCAAGGGACACACCTCGCTGGTGAGTGCTTGTGCCTGGCTATCAGTCAACAACGTGACAGGCACCATACAGATTCAGTCAAGCTCATGGGAGGAAGGGTGAGTGAAGAGCAGGTTGGAGAGCATTGTGCAGGTGAGGCCTGTCTGGAATGCACAAACTTCTACCTGAAATTCTTTTAAGTGTTCAAATTACAGAAATAAGGTAAGCATCTTTAACTGCTTGTAGGTGTGATCTCTGTTCACTTTTAGCAAGGATTTTTTGTGTGTGGGGGGGGAGATTAAGCTCTTCAGTTTAAATGAGACCTCCAGCCATAGACTTTGCAGCAAGCTTTGTGTGATGAAGTCAGGAGTAGAACTCATTTTTCTCTGTCTCCCTGCTCATAGAAGTACCCACTGATCTACACATTGCTACTGTGGGATCTGGTTTCCTGCCTGAAGGGAGACTAGGAAACTTTGGCAGCAGCCACAGGGCCAAAGAGGATTCTGAACTGTCTTAACTTGATTTAACTAATTCTGTGTAGCCATTAGAAACTTCAACTTGTCACTCAAGATTAGGGACTTTTCTCCCAGGTCATATGATAGCATAGCAGAGTCCTCATACCTAACACACAAATAGGGATATGGTTTAGGGCTGTAAATCCTTCATTCATGGTTCTGAGTTACCTACAGCAGTACAGAAGAGGGTATGTTAGGTAGACACAAAAACAAAAATTCAGGCTAGCACACTCATGTTTGTAGCAGCTTGATTTATTTATTTTTAATTAAAAAAAAATTTTTTTGGTCTTTTCGAGACAGGGTCTCCCTGTAGCCCCAGCTGTCCTGGAACTCGCTCTGAAGACCAGGATGGCCTTGAACTCACAAAGATCCACCTGCCTCTGCCTCCCAAGTGTTAGGATTAAAGGCATTCGCCACCACGCCTGGCTAATTAAAAAAAAATATTTTACTTAGTTTTTATTTTATGTTTGAGTGCTTTGCTTGCATGTATGCAATGCCCACAGAGGTCAGAAGAGGGCATCAGATCCCCTGGAACTGGAGTTACAGATGGTTGTTAGTCACCATATGGGTGCTGGGAATTGAACCCCAGTCCTCTGCAAGAGCAGCCAGTGCTCTTAACTGCTGAGCCATCTGTCCAGCCCCCAAGTTTGTAGTAGCTTGAATCACAGTAACCAAGATGTGGAAGCAACTTAGTTGTCTGTGGCTGGATGAATGGATAAATACAACATGTAGAATATGCACCAGGTAGATTATTATTCAGCCACAAAGGAAGGAAACTCTAATACATACAATATGGATGAACAACATTGAGTCCATTAAGCTAAGTGAAACAAGCTGTGACAAAAAGATGACTGCTGTATATGATCCCACTCACGTGAGGTCTAGAAAGGGCAAGTTCATCCATCCAGAGAGTAGAAATATTGTTGCAGCTGGGGCAGGTGGAATGGGTGCTATTAATGGGTGGAGTTTGTGTTTGTTTTTGTTTGTTTGTTTTTTTTGGGTTTTTTTGTGTTTTGTTTTTTGTTTTTTAGACAGGGTCTCCCTTCAGTCCCAGCTGGCCTGGAGTTCACTCTGTAGACCAGGCTGGCCTTGAACTCACAGAGATCCGTCTGCTTCTGCCTCCCAAGTGCTGGGATTAAAGGGATGCACCACCAAGCCCAGCTTGTGTTTGTTTTTTAATATTTTATTTATTATTTTTATTTTGCCTGTATGAATGTATTGCCTTCATGTACGTAATTGCACCCAGGCCACACAATGCCTACAGAGGCCAGAAGAGAGCATTAGATTCCCTGGAACTGGGGTTATTGGTGGTTGTTAGCCACCATGTAGGTGCTGGGAATCAAACCTGGGTACTCTGCAAGAGCAGTCAGTGCTCTTAACTGCTGAGCCATATTTCTAGCCCCCTTGTTTGTTTTATTGAGACAGGGTCTTCCTGTGGCCCTCACTATGTAGACTAGGCTGGCCTCAACTTCACAGAGATCTGCCTACCTCTGCCTCCCATGTGCTAGAATAAAAAGTGTGTGCCACCACTCCCAGTAGGTATAGTTTTTGTTTTATAGGATAAAGAGTGCTGAATATGAGTGGTACTGAGAGGTGCTTAACATGTGAATGGACTTAATGCTACAGAACTACTGTATTAAAGTGGGTAAAGTGGGGCCTGCGCATGCTGGCAAGCATTCTACCCCTGAGCTACATGCCTAGCCCCTGGAAAGTTTTTTTTGCTTTTATTTATTTATTTATTATTATTTTTTTTATTTTGTTTATTTCCATATGTGTATGAATGTACTGTCTGCATGCAGGTCTGTGCACCCGTGTCGTGCAATGCCGCGGAGGTCAGAAGAGGGTCTCGGATTCCCCTGGAACTGGAGTTCCCCTGGAATTGGAGTTTCAGACGGTTTTCGGCCGCCATGTGGGTGCTGGGGATCGAACTTGGGTCCTCTGCAAGAGCGGTCGGTGCTCTTAACCGCTAGGCCATCTCTCCAGCCCTGCTTTTATTTTTATTTTATGTGTATGCGTGTATTGTGGGCATGTAAAGTGCACCTGTGTCATACAATGCCATCGGAGGACAGAAGAGGGTCTCTGATCCCCTGGAATGGGAGTTATAGACCATTGTTAGCTGCCATGTGGGTGCTGGTATTTGAACCAGAGTCTTCTGCAAGAACAGCGAGTGCTCTTAACTGGTGAGCCATTTCTCCAGCCCTTGAAAAACTCTTTAAGTGACAGGGGTCAGGGTTGGAGAGATGGATCAGTGGTTAAAAGTATTGGTTTCTGCTTGCAGAGGACCTGGGTTGGATTCCCACCATCTATAACTCCAGTTCCAGGGGATTCAACTCCCTTTTCTCACATTCTTGGGCATTGCACAACACTGGTGCACTTATACATGTGAAGGCAATACACTCACAAACACAAAATTTAAAAAAGGGGGCCTCACGGGCAAGCAGGCAAACACAAACATACAAAAACAAAACAAAACGCCGGGCGTGGTGGCGCACGCCTTTAATCCTAGCACTTGGGAGGCAGAGGCAGGCGGATCTTTGTGAGTTCAAGGCCAGCCTGGTCTACAGAGTTCCAGGACAGCTGGGACTACAGGGAGACCCTGTCTCAAAAAGACCAGAAAAAAAACCCAAAAACAAAAACAAAAAACAAGCAAACAAAAACCCGTGTTGTGGGCTGAAATCTTTGGTTCTCTATGAGTTCCTCATAGAGTTTCCTGGAAAACAAAACAAAACAGAGCAAAACACTGGGGGCCTGGAGATCTATGCCCAAGCACTAACGGTTTTCCTGACTCTGTTGAGAAGCTGAGGGCAGGGTGATTTTCTCATCCTAGTGAAGGACTTCCAGTGGCAGATCCTACTTAGAGTAGCCTTGGGGAAGGACAGGGTGCTGGATGAGTGCAGTGCAGCCTGCTGGGGCAGCACACTGCACTGCAGGCTGGGGCAGCAGGCTGCACTGCAGGCTGGGGCAGCACACTGCACTGCAGAGGCAGCACACTGCACTGCAGAGGCAGCACACTGCACTGTGGGCTGGGGCAGCACACTGCACTGCAGGCTGGGGCAGCAGGCTGCACTGCAGGCTGGGGCAGCACACTGCACTGCAGAGGCAGCACACTGCACTGCAGGCTGGGGCAGCAGGCTGGGGCAGCAGGCTGCACTGCAGGCTGGTCTCCCATTTCGTACTTCTGGGCAGGTAATCAAAGGGTATTTTCCTCAGTTTGCTCATAGAAACTGTATCATGAGGAATGAGGTAGAATGTTCCATCAGGAAGGGAGGTTGGGATTTTTCCACAGTGTGGGAGGTAGCACCTTATAATTACCAAATACTGCTCACTTGGGGTCTATCTGTGAATCTTTATCCCACGCCTTTCTACCTCTTTTGGTTTCTCTTTTATTTCCTGGGAGGTTCTTCCAGACAGGGAGTTACAGACCTTAGGCCCAGGAGTCTTCACCTGGGTCTGGTGTTCCAGAAGAGACCCGCATGACCTGATTTCTCTGTTCCACTTGTGACATTCCCGCCTCCTGCCCTTCTCTTTCTTCTACTATGTTAGGTGTCTCTGACTTCAGATTCTACTAGGAAGCTTCCCTATGGGGCAGATACCTTGACTACCAGTCAGAAGAGAGTCAGGATGCTGACCACTGCAAGAGCTCATGAGGAAATCTGGAAGATTTTTGTTGCTAATCTTCTGAGCTGTTTGTGACTTCCAGTCAAGATTGAGGAAGAAAACTAAGATGAAGTTGTTCAGACTTTCAGGTCTTAAAAATAGAAAGGCAAAGCAAGCAGCCGGGTGTTACAGCTCCGGACCGTCACGTCCTGGACGGTAGGACGAGGGCAGGCTCCTGAGAACAGGCTGTCAACCCTAGTTCCTTATTTAGAAGACATTTGTTTTAAAAGGAAATGAAGTTGATGTGGAGGTCCCCAGGGAGAACTATTTTCTGAAGTAGGTGAATTCTTTCTGTTAATTTTGCGTAAGAACAGCTGTCTGGTTGCACATATATCTTTTGAAACATCTCAGTAAAGAGCCCTGGGTAGTGATGACTTGCAGGCTCAGTGGAAAGCTGCAGGTGCTGATGAGAACTGCATATGGCCATCCGCTTGCCCGACTCAGTCAGATGCATAGCTTTTCATTTCATTTTAATTAATTAATTTTTGAGAGAGAGTCTCCCTGTAGCCCCAGCTAGCCTAGAACTCGCTATGCAGACCAGGTTGGCCTTGAACTCACAGAGATCCCCTGGCTCTGCCTCCCAAGTGCTGGGATTAAATGCCAGGTAGCTGGCTTTTCTCTTTCTTTCTTTCTTTCTTTCTTTCTTTCTTTCTTTCTTTCTTTCTTTCTTTCTTTCTTTCTTTCTTTCTTTCCTTCCTTCCTTCCTTCCTTCCTTCCTTCCTTCCTTCCTTTCTTCCTTTCTTTTCTTTTCTTTCTTTCTCTTTTTTGAGACAGTGTTTCCCTTTAGTCCCAATTGGCCCGGAGCTTACTATGTAGACCAGGCTGGCCTTGAACTCAGAGATTCACCTGCCTCTGCTTTCTGAGTGCTGGGATTAAAGGTGTGTGCCACCACACCTGGCATGGCTTTTCTTTTTAAGTGTTCTTGTTTTTGTTATACCTGCTTGCAGTTATAAAACAAACAGAGTCTTCTCAGAGATGTTCTTTGCAACTAACGGGAAGCTACCTAGTCACGTTTTCCTCTTTCCATTTTGTGGTAATAAGATGTGCCTCCTTCCTGAGCACAGCTCAGAGTGACAAGTTATTCCAGAAATGTACTGATTGTCACTCTCTGTCATTTACTAGATATGTAGCCTTTACTCTGTGCTACTCTGAGCCTCAGTTTCCCTCTCCCAGAAGGGAGAATGTGCATGTCTATTCTATGGAAGACATGTCTATTCATAGGAAGACATGCACATTCTCCCTTCTGGGAGAAACAGGAAGTTTAATTAAGAGCTCATAACAATGATGCAGAAACCAGGAAGAGCCACAGTAGGAAGCAGGGACATTCCCACTGCCTGCTAATATCTTTCTGCTCTTCCTCTTTCTCTGGCGTAAGTGTCATGGTGTGTGCATGTCGAGGGGTGAAGGTAAGGGGTGCATGGGGAATCAGGATTGGAATGCTTTCAGCAGATTTGACAGTAGGCTCAGCCTGTGCAGGAAACAGGCATTCCAGGTAAGGGAGGAGTCTGAGTAAAGGCCTTGAGAATCAGTGAGTGACCCCTAGTGTGAGCTGGTCTGTCATACAAGGCGGGTGTTCTCTTTCTATGTGGAGTTTTATCTAAAGCTGGACTGCAGCCAGTGGTGTTGAGAGAGGACTGGTCCCTAGTCACAGAGAGGTGAGACTAGACCAGAGACAAGTGCTGAAAGATTGGGAGGTAGATTCATGCTGACCTTGAGGCCCTGCCTCTCATACAGAAGAGTTTTGACCTTTTACTCGGCAAAGGATGGATGTAGAGGTTTGGGGAAGCCCAGAGTCTTTGAGCAGTGGCTGTGCATTACTGGGTGGGGTATGCCAAGGAAGCCGCATGTGGACCCTAGCATGCTGTGAGG
>VZQC01001128.1:493745-627239 GCA_009823505.1 Rhizomys pruinosus | reverse complement strand
TTTTGTCTTTTTGAGACAGGGTCTCCCTGTAGCCCCAGCTGTCCTGGAACTCACTCTATAGACCAGGCTGGCCTTGAACTCACAAAGATCCGCCTGCCTCTGCCTCCCAAGTGCTAGGATTAAAGGCGTGAGGAGCAGAGGATTCTTTTAAGCAGAGGGAGATATGATCATATCTGTGCTAGAGACACAAATGTGTTGGCTCCAACCCAGATGAGCTTGAGAAGGAGCGTCAGTGGGTGGAGGCAGAGTGGGAAGTGAACATGTGGGGCAGCAGCAGAGGCCTCTCCAAACGTTGGCTTTGAAATTATCCTGCACCTAGCAGGTCCTGGCCTTGTTAGCTCTGCCCCAACTCTTGCCCGTGTGACCATGAGAAACAGAAGACACTCTACATTCCCATCATGGGTTATATGGCTAACTCTAAAGAATGTCATCCATCCATCCATCCATCCATCCATCCATCCATCCATCTATTCATCCATCTATCCATCCAACCATCCATCCATCTATTCATCCATCTATCCATCCAACCATCCATCCATCTAACCAACCATCCATCCATCCATCCATCCATCCATCCATCCATCTATCCATCCAACCATTCATCCACCAGCAAATTTGCATTGGGATTCAACTATTCCAGGCCCTGTTCTAGACACTGGGCATACAGTAGGCAGCAGATCAGGCAAACTGGCTGGGAAGGACTTTCAAGATGCATTTTAAAAGAGAAAAGCAAATTGCTGACCAATACATACAGCATAGCATTATTTACGTAAAAATAAAACAAAAACAATCCTATGATCGTATCCCTGTCTCCATTAATTTGAAACTAAGTACACAGAGGAAGTGCTGGAGAGATGCACAGAGGAAGTGCTGGAGAGATGCACACAGGTCTTTATTAGCCTG
Source organism: Rhizomys pruinosus (assembly GCA_009823505.1). Lineage (NCBI taxonomy): Eukaryota > Metazoa > Chordata > Mammalia > Rodentia > Spalacidae > Rhizomys > Rhizomys pruinosus. The sequence goes on along the minus strand of VZQC01001128.1, from coordinate 626,336 downwards.
GGAAACACTGTAGATGCCAGCCAGGCATTATGCTTTATGCTCTGCATTGTTTGAATTTTTTATAGTAGATAGGTTTTCCTGATTATATCTGCATTAAAAAAGATTTATTTGATTTTTATCTGCATAAGTGTTTTGCCTGCATGTGGGTATGTGCAGCATGTGTGTGCACTGCCCTTGGAGGCTACAAGAAGGCATTGGATCCCCTGGAACTGGAGTTACAGTTGTAAGCTGAAGTGAACCAGGTCCTCTACAAGAGCAGAAAGTGCTCTTAGTGGCTGAGCCATCTCTACAGTCCTATGTCTGCGTTCTAAGATGTTTCTCAAAGATGTTAAGTCTTGTCGCGTAGCAAAGAGAGAAAGACCCACTGTGTCCTGAATGTTCCCCCTTGGTGTTGTTATCTTATCCTCTTGAAAACACCCACGAGGCTGCAGCTGCTTCCTTGTCAGTCCACCCAGGGAGGTAATAGAGGGGTAGCCAGAGAAGAGGGGCCAAATTCCACTCGGGCCTCCTGTTTTCAAGGTTCTGCGTGATCTGAATGAAAGTTTTGCCAGAGCCCAGTGTAGGATTCCTGGGTATCACGGTCTTTCTGGGAGTGGGGCATTGGCCATACAGGGAGTATTTATTCCCCTGGATGAGCCAGGAGCCTATGCTGCCTGCTAGGGCTGCCATAATGAGCTTGGCAAATGGGGCTGGACACAACTGAAAGTCAGTGCTTCTGGAGGCCGGAAGTCCAGGATCAAAGAGTCAACAGTACTGGTTTCTTCCCAGGCATCTCTCCCCAGCTCCTCGACAGCTGCTGCTCTCTCTGCATTTTCCTATGGTCCTCACTGTGTGTGTGTCTGGGTTCAAAGTGACGCACCTCTTCCCTGTAAGAACAGCAGCCTTAGGTGAAGATGCACCCAACTACCTCATTTGAAAGGCCCTGTCTCCAAATTCAGTCACATATTTGGTGTGACTGGTGATAAGCACTTAAGTACAGAAATTTGGGTGGATGCTATCTTGCCCTTATCAGAGTCTGAAAATATGTTTCCTTGGCTGTGTGCCCTGCTCAGCTTTTGCCACCGTGAGCCATGGCTAATGCTCCCTACACAGCCACACGCGAGTGAAGGCCTCAGAGAATGCACTGGTAGAAGCAGGGTGATTGCATCTGTGGCTCCCCAGACACAATGAGCAACTGAAAATCCCCAAGGGGACCAGGCTCACTGTGATTTCCTGACAGATAAGCCCGGGAGGGTGGAGTGTGCACACAGTGAGCCCTCGTTACCCAGGGGCCCGGGCACCAGGCTGTTTGACAAACACCTGACTGTTGCTTTTTCTTTTTAGCTCATGTTTGTGGGCTCTGCCAGGAGGAAGCCGGGGGCAGGACTCGTGCCAGACAGTGCCTGACACGATATGGAGCGTCCAAGCAAAATGGAATTCTTCCAGAAGCTGGGCTACAGCCGCACGGACGTAATCAGGGTGCTGGGCAAGCTGGGTGATGATGCCTTGGTCAACGACATTCTGCGGGAGTTGATCCAGACAGGCAGCCGCCCCAGGGCCCAGGAGGGCCAGGCCAACAGCACAGGGCCTCTGCTCGTGCCCAGAGGATGCTGTGGGGCTCGGGACTCTGCCCAGCAGGACCTGGAATCGGGCCTGGAAGAGGCCAGTGGTGACCCAGCCAGCTTCCTGCGGCCCATTGTGATCGATGGCAGTAATGTGGCGATGAGGTAGGGCCTACTTTCTTTCATACTATTGCTGGGGGTTTGGGGCAGAGACCCGGTTTTTAGAATAGGAACAATCTTCCTATCTCCCGTTAGATCCAGAGAACTTTGGCACCAATAGATGGTTTCCATTAGGCATAGTCATCCACACAAATCCTGTACTTGACTATTCACTCTCCAGTGCCCTTTTCCCTCCTCTCCCTTTCCCACTAGTCCCCTTCCTCCTCATCAAATAGCTCCTCTTTTACTTTCATGCCATACATGCACATGTACACATAAATCTAGATTCCATATGTATGTGATCAGCTTATTTTGCTTAACTTGATCTCCAGTTCTGTCTACTTTCCTGTAAATCAAAGAATTTCTTTTGTTAGGACTGAGCAACACTCCATTGTGTACACATATCACATTTTTTATAGGTATTCCTTTGGTGATGGACATCTAGGATGATTTCAGGCTATTGTGAACAGGGCTTCCATAAACATGGATGTGACAGTATCTCTGCTATGCTTGGTAGATGAATCTGGGGTATATGCACAGGAGTGGTATCACTGGATCTAGTTTTAGTTTTAGTTTGTTTTTATCTTATATCATCTTTGAATTCTTTTTAAATATTTATTTATTTATTTTATATGTATGAATGTACTGTCTGCATGTAGGTTTGTGCACCCGTGTCCTGCAATGCCTCGGAGGTCAGAAGAGGGTGTCAATTCCCCTGGAACTGGAGTTAAAGACGGTTCTTAGCTGCCAAGTTGGTGCTGGGGATCAAACCTGGGTCCTCTGCAAGAGCAGTTGGTGCTCTTAACCGCTAGGCCATCTCTCCAGCCCCCATCTTTGAATTCTTGTTCCACTTTTTGCTTTTTTTTTTTTTTTTTTTGAGACAGGGTCTCATTATATAGCCCTGGCTAACCTAGAACTCCATACATAGAGCAGGCTGGCCTCTAACCCACAGAGATCTGGCTGTCTCTGCCTTCTTGGTGCTGATATTAAAGGCACGTTCCATCTCTTATTAGCTGTGTGAATGAAGCAAGTTGCCTCTTATTCTCCTTCCGGAATGTGGTATCAACCTTTCCTAGAGGGGAGCTGTGATTATCAGAACTGCACAAAGGGCCATGGACTGTGCCTGCTGCAGAGCCAGAGTTCAGCAAGTGGCTGCAGGGACTGGACTCACCCAGAGGAGCGGCCCTCTTCAGGGGGAATGCAGCAGGCAAGAGCAGGAGCCCAGGGTCAGGTATTGAGAGCTGTGACTACTCTGGACTGTCCCTAGCCAGTGATGCCACTCTGGGAAATTGAGAGTACCCAGTTCCTCTTCTGTGCACGAGGCCAGTAGATCTCTGCTATCTTCCTCGGGGTTTGAGAACCAGAGGGGAAGTACTTGGGTTGGAAGCCCTTTGTTGGGGTTGGTGGGGAGGCAAGGCTGCAGTTCCCTTTGTTAAGGCTGGGAGAAGTGTCTGTGGCCCTCTCTGTTTGCCTGGAGCCCTGCAGATAGGGCGCTGAAGCCGGTGAATCTTGGCTTCTGTATGTGTGTGTGTGTGGGGGATTCCAGCATGATGCCATGTGTAGTTGCTGTGCCTGACTTGGCAAAGCTCCACTGTGGCACAATCTCTGCAAGATGCCATGCTCTGTGCTGGGCAAGGAGAGCATTGCACAAATGAGTGACTTCTGCCACTTGGCTGAGTTACAGCTGGGCAGAGGGCAGAGCCATAGGAAATTGTTCACTGGCAGCTATAAATACTTGTGTTTCCCTTTTTAAAAGCTGAGTAGGAATTCCGAAAAGCAGTTATCAATGGATCCAAACATGTCAACAGACATTTGAAGCTCCCCTGGGGATTTAGGCTCATTTTGAATTTGACATTGTAGAGCAGAGGTTTGGAATGGTCCACCTCAACATGGCCTAGCCGCAGGACTGTCCTGCATGCCCAGCACATGCAGGGCGGCCTAAGAGCATCTGCTCCATTTTTCGCTTGCCAACTTTGCCTGCCTCCATATTATCAAGGGGTGATGTGCCCCCACTTTTCCCTAGGACAAGAACTACTAAGCTGCGTCGTCCTCACTGGCTCACCTACACCCTCTGTTGGCAGCAGTTGGGAAACCTGTGATACCCTGCTCTCTGGGGTTTTAAAGGAATTTTAAAGAATCCAGAGGTTCTCCGGGCGTGGTGGCACATGCCTTTAATCCTAGCACTTGGGAGGCAGAGGCAGGTGAATCTTTGAGAGTTCAAGGCCAGCCTGGTCTACAGAGCGAGTTCCAGGACAGCTGGGGCTACAGGGAGACCCTGTCTCGAAAAGACCAAAAAGAAAAAAAAAAAAAAAGGAATCCAGAGGTTGGTGAGATGAGATGGCTCAGCTGGTTAAAGGCATTTGTCACCAAGCTTGGGTCCAGCCCCAAATATAGTTTTGGGTTTTTTTTTTTCAGGTTTTTTTGAGACAGGATCTCCTTGTAGTCCCAACTGGCCTGGAATTGCTATATAGAGCAGGCTGGCCTTAATCTCACAGAGATCTGTCTACTTTTGTCTCCCAAGTGCTGGGGTTAAAAGCATGCACTACCACATCCAGTTTCTGAATATAGTTTTTAATAAATACTTAAAGCATCTATGATCCTCAAAGAGTTTGGAGCCATTGAAATACAATAAAAATTACAAATAATACAGTGCCTTTTGGCCAGGCACTAAGCCACCTGTTCCCTGTTAACACATGTTTAAGTGGACCCTCTCTCCTTATATTTGACCCTCTTAGGTGCCCAGGGAGCAACTTGATGGGCTTGGTGAAGATCAGTACTGGCTTGAGTTGGACCCAATTCCCAGTGGTGTGTTTCTCTATATAGAAGTTTTTGTGGATTTCTCTCCCATGTATTTCAGGATGTTTAAGCCAAGGCTGTTGGTGATGGTTGAACCCAGATAGCCTGGACTGGCTCATGGGTTGAAGGCTTTTTATGAGCAAGGGGGGGTATGTATTTGTTTAAGACACATTGGAGTTTGTGTTTATGAAATACATTCTGACCACAACTCAATTACATGGAAGGGAACTAATGGGTGGAACTATCACATAATAGACTTTAAAAGCCTCTCTTCCTCATTGTAATAACACAAGGAGCCCTTTGGGTTCCTTTAAGTGGGGTTGACAGCTTGTTTTGTCATTCTGTAAACATTGGGTCAAACACTGAGAAGCCCAAGTTATGAAATAGGTGAGCATCCAGCCAGCCCTGGGAAGCCAGGCCTCACACACGTTCCATCATCTGCTGTAGCTCTTGTGTCCAGGCAGGAAATCAGGAGGCCAGAGGCAGAGGACAGAGCATGGTTCAGTGCCTGAAAGTCTAACTTCTGGCCATTAGCCTTGGGTGGTCGGAGTCAAGTGAGAGGATGGAAAGTTCTGGTCTGCACTGTTGTCATGGCAGCCACTTGCCACATATGGCTGTTGACGTTTTTGAATGTGTCTAATACCAAAGAAGACCTGAATGTTGAATTTCATTTCCTTTCAGTTCATTTGAATGAACGGCAACAGCTGCACATGTGAAGATGTGCACGTCTAGCTTTTCAGTTGACAGACTGAGTGGCCTCCAGGGGTCCCAGACTTAAAAAAAAACTATTTGTATAATTAAGAAGTTGGACTAAGTAACTTCAAAAGACTTTTTAAAAATCCCTGAAATACTAAGATTTAAAACAATTAGTTTTGGGGCTGGAGAGATGGCCTAGCGGTTAAGAGCGCTGACCGCTCTTGCAGAGGACCCGGATTCGATCCCCAGCACCCATATGGCGGCCGAGAGCCGTCTGAAACTCCAATTCCAGGAGAACTCCAGCTCCAGGGGAATCCGAGACCCTCTTCTGACCTCCGCGGCGTTGCACGACACGGGTGCACAGACCTGCATGCAGACAGTACGTTGATACACATACAGAAATAAATAAAAAATAAAAAAAAATTAGTTTTTTTAAATTAAGTTTATTTTATTTTATTTTATTTTTTGTCTTTTGGAGACAGGGTCTCCCTGTAGCCCCAGCTGGCCTGGAACTCAGTCTGTAGACCAGGCTGACCTTGAACTCACAAAGATCTGCCTGCCTCTGCCTCCCAAGTGCTAGGATTAAAGGCGTGTGCCACCATGCCCGGCAACAATTAGTTTATATATGCTAGAAAGATACAATTTTTCCAGAGGCAGGCGGATCTTTGTGAGTTCAAGTCCAGCCTGGTCTACAGAGTGAGTTCCAGGACAGCTGGGGCTACAGGGTCTAAGACCAAAAAAAAAAAAAGATACAATTTTTCTCAAAAAGGAATTTCTCTTCTTTATTTCTTATTTATATTTTATGGGTATAAGCATTGCCTGCATGTATGTAACTGTACCATGTGTGTACAATGCCCACGGAGGCCAGAAGATGGCGTCAGACCCCTGGAACTGGAGTTACCTGCCATGTAGGTGCTGGGAAATGAACCCGGGTCCTCTGCAAGAGCAGCCAGTAGTCTTAATTACTGAGCCATCTCTCCAGCCCCAGAATATCTCTTTGGAGGGTCAGAGACGAAGTAGCTTGCCCACAGCTAGGGAGCACGAGTGCCAGCTCTGGCTTCTGTGCTCTTCCCACGAGCCCTCTCCATCAAGTCTCATCCCTGTCCCTTCTCCCTGCATCTGGCCTGGGAAAGGACTGCAGCCCAGAAGCCCATATACCCACAGTCCTTTGTCCTGTTGCCAGGGCCCCTGTGCTGAGCAGAGCTCTCTGGGTAGGTATGAGCAGGACGTCCCAGGTCGTCGTCCCCCCCCCCAGGGCCTTCAGGGCTAGTGCCAAGATGGAGCTCTCTGGGTAGGTGTGAGCAGGATGTTCCAGGTCCCCCCCCCCCCAGGGCCTTCAGGGCTAGTGCCAAGATGGTCCCTGTTGCCAACAATGCTGGGGCCCTTGGGAGCCATGTGTGCAGTGAATGCATCTCTGTTACAATCCCTTCAAGAGGCGTGGTGTGTGTGTGTGTGTGTGTGTGTGTGTGTGTGTGTGTGTGTGTGTTTAGTCTGTCTGTGCACATGCACTTGTGAAGACACTCATCTGAGGGAGAGGGTGAGCACACTGTCAGCCTGTTAGGCGAACACCTGATTCTGTGGACACCTGGCTTTAAGGTAAATGTCCAACAATATACTTTGGTTATTTATTTAGCCAAGGCTGGCTTCAAACTCTAGGAGAGGATCACCTTACACTCCTAATCCTTCTGCCTCTACCTTTGGACTGCTGGGATTACAGGCAGGCACCACCGTGCCTGATTTTATGTGGTACTGGGAATGGAATGCAGGGATTTTTGCATACTAGGCAAGTCTTCTACCAACTGAATTCTCTCTCTCTCTCTCTCTCTCTCTCTCTCTCTCTCTCTCTCTTCCTCCCCCCCCCTTCTACATAGCTCAGGCCGCATTGGACATCACAATCTTCCTGTCCCAGCATCCCAACTGCTGGGATTGCAGCGGTAGGCCACCACTCCTAGCTGCCAGCAACATTTGAAAGAGAAGGTGCTCTTACTGAGAACCTGTAAGAGCTGCATGCTCGCCACTGGGGAGTAGCGCGGACTCTTGGGAGGCCCTGTGGCTGCATATCCTTCCAGGCAAGATGGGGTTTGCAGCGTGCTGCTTGGCAGGAAGCCTTCTCAGGGCCTGGGGTATCTCCATTTGGCTGCATCACGCCACCTCACTGGGGGCTACTGGAACTTTAGTTTAGGTGGTCTTTTACATTTTAAACTCTTAGAAAATCTGGCAGACTTGGCTTCTTCTGGATGAAGGAATTGTTGAGAAAAGAGCTCCGGCCGAAATTGCATGTCTGATTTCATCAGGCCTCTTCATGGTCCTCCGAGGAGGGCCAAGCACGGATGCTTTCCTTCTTTGCTTGCTTGCTCGTTTTCTTTTGTTTTCAGATAGGGACGTGCTATGTAGCCCACAGTGGCCCTGAACTTGTGATCCTCCTGCCTCAAGCTCTTGAGTGCTGGGGTTATAGGTGTACATCCCTTCTCTTGGGCCAGTTGGAGGTTCACTTCTGAGCTGGGGGTCTGACTCACATCTAAAATTCGCAATCCTGCTCTGACCGTCAGCTTTGGGCTCCTGTTCAAGTCTTCACACATTTCTGCCTTACAGGGTGAGGGGACCAGTGAAACTTTTGTTTACTCTCATTCCTTCCACCTGAGCTGGTGAGAACTCCCATTGAGTAGATCCCGAGTACTGGCGCTTGAACCCCTGAAGAGAACATAGCGAAAAGAGCAGAGCCCTCCATCTCAGCGCTCTGAGACACCCTGTCTCTGCCTTTTCTTCACCCTATGACCATAACCTTGCTCACCATGGGCCATCCTGTGAGCCCCTGACTTCTACGGGAAATTCTTGGGCACTGGTCAAACATAGAGTGTATAGAATGACATTTGTTGTCTAGATTCTGTAAATGACAGTCCCCCAACTGTCTGCCCAGGCACAGTTGTCATGTAGGCAGAATTTGGCTCAGATACAAACCACTTCCCCTTTCTACTCTCCCAATATTCAGAAGCTCTGGGCTCTCATTTCCCTTTCCCCTCTCATGGTAGCTGGTTCCCAGTGTCTGTTAATCTCTCCATGAAAAGTCCTGTTCCAAATGCGAGGATTTGAACTGCACATGACTTACTGCCCTGGGAGAGCTGCTTTCTGGATCCTAGAGGTCCTAGGAAAAGGAAATGGGGAGTGGTGGTATTGTAATGTTAGGATCAGTTACCACTAGATCAGGGAGCTGGGAACATCTCTTTGCTTCCATTTCCTGAAGAGTAAAATGGGGGTCATTTACTCAAAGGAAGAGATGGAATGATGGGTTGACTCAGGTAGCATGGCCAACAGAACTCTATGTATACTAAAATGAGCTTAAAAAAAATCTCCAAGCTTTTCCAAACCCACACCAAAAAGAGCCTCAAACCCAGAGGGACATTTCTTTTGCTCTTGTTTTTTTAATATTTGATTTATTTTTATTTTGTGTATGTATATTGCCTGGATGTGTGTAAATGCACCCATGTCATGCGGTGCTTGGGAGGGCAGGAGAGTGTGTTAGATTCCCCTGGAACTAGAGTTACAGAGAGTCATTAGCTGGAACCCAATCTGGGTCCCCTGCAAGAGCAGCCAGTGCTCTTAAACACTGAGCCATCTCTCCAGCCCCTCTTGTTAGTTTTGTAAAAAATATTTATTTATTTTTACTTTATGTGTACAGTGTGTACAGTGCCCTTGCAGGCCAGCAGAAGGTGTCGGATCCCCTGGAACTAGAGTTCCAGATGGTTCTGAGCTAGCATATAGATTCTGTGAGCCAAACCTGGGTCCTCTGCAAGAAAAGCAAGTGCTTTTAACTTCTGGGACATCTCTCTGTCTCTCTGTTAGGGTCTCATGTAGCCTCTGCTGGTCTCAACTTCGCTGTGTAGCCTAGGATGACTTTGACTTGGTCTTCCTGCCTCCATTGCCCAGGCACTGGGACCACAGGCATGGACCACCAAGCCTGGGACTGCAGGCTTGGACCACCAAGCCTGGGACTGCAGGCATGGACCACCAAGCCTGGGACTGCAGGCATGGACCACCAAGCCTGGCTTATTTGGTGCTGGGAACAAACCTGGGGCCTCGACATGTGAGTCCAGCACTGTCAACTGAACTGCTTTCCCAGTCCCTGCATTTGGGTTTCTAAAGAAAAACACCTTACTTTGTAATTCAGGCTGGCTTAGCAAAGTCGCCACCCTGTTTCTCAGCCTCCTTAGTGCTGGGGTGACGGGCGTGTACCACCAAGTCCTTAGTGCTGGGGTGATGGGCGTGTACCACCAAGTCCTTAGTGCTGGGGTGATGGGCGTGTACCACCAAGTCCTTAATGCTGGGGTGATGGGCGTGTACCACCAAGTCCTGCTGGGATGATGGGTGTGTACCACCAAGTCCTCCTGGGGTGATGGGCGTGTACCACCAAGTCCTTAGTGCTGGGGTGATGGGCGTGTACCACCAAGTCCTTAGTGCTGGGGTGATGGGCGTGTACCACCAAATCCTGCTGGGGTGATGGGTGTGTACCACCAAATCCTGCTGGGATGATGGGCGTGTACCACCAAGTCCTTAGTGCTGGGGTGATGGGTGTGTACCACCAAGTCCTCCTGGGGTGATGGGCGTGTACCACCAAGTCCTGCTGAGGTGATGGGCGTGTACCACCAAGTCCTGCTGGGGTGATGGGTGTGTACCACCAAGTCCTCCTGGGGTGATGGGAGTGTACCACCAAGTCCTCCTGGGGTGATGGGCGTGTACCACCAAGTCCTCCTGGGATGGTGGGCGTGTACCACCAAGTCCTGCTGGGAGCGCTCTTCTTAGCACCCAGGAACCTTGTTGTAGTAGATGTTCGTAAGCTGATGCTGAGACAACAAAGGATGCATGTAGAACGCATTTCCCTGGAAAGGGGACACAGTACGGCTCTCCTCTCCTGACTGGGGCTGTACTAGAACTCAGTTGCCTTCTCTTCCTTCAGCTACACACCCATCAAAAGATCAGAGAGGGAAAGCAGCCTTATTATTATTATTTTTTTTGCTTTTAAATTTATCGACTATGCCCAGGCACAGTGGTACATACTTTCAGTGCCTGCACTCGGGGGACAGAGGCAAGGTGAATCTCTGTGAGGTAGAGGCCATCTGGTCTACATAGTGAGTTCCAGACCAGCTGGAGCTACAGGGAGACCCTGTCTCAAACAGAACAAAACAAACCACAAAAATCCAACCAGCAACAAATATCAAAAGATGTTGCAAAAGAGGATTTCTTTTTGCATCTGCCTTTAAGTCTTTGTCTACCAGTTCAACAAAGACACAGAAGTACTACATGGCTTTTGAGTAAAAGAGAGCCATGAAGAGTCTCAGGAGATAGAGCAATTAAGAAGTAATTTTCAGGGGCTGGAAAAGTGACTCAGTGGTTAAGAGCACTGGCTGCTCTTGGAGAGGACCTGGGTTTGGTTCCCAGCACTCACATAGTGGCTAATAACTATCTGTAACTCCAGTTACAGGGAATCCAACTCCCTCTTCTGGCCTCCATAGGTATTGCATGCACATGGTGCACTACTTAGGCAAAACACTCATACATATAAAATAAAAATAAAGGGGCTGGAGACATGGCTTAGTAGTTAAGAGCACTGGATGTTCTTGCAGAAGAGCTGGGTTCAAATCCCAGCACCCACATGGTGGCTAACAACCAACTGTACTCCAGTTCCAGGAGATCTAACACCCTCATCTGTCCTCCTCGGGCATTGCACAACATGGGTGCACTTACATATATGCAGGCAATACACCCATACACATAAAATAAAAAGTAACTAAAAATTTAACAAGTAAATCAAGAAAATTTTTAAAAGAAATCATTTTCAGAGTAATTGTGGTAGTAGCTATTTTTACTTGAGAATGGACAGGGCCCGGGTGCTATGTTCAGGAGATGCCCATGCTTGGGAGTGGTGTGGGAGGGAGCATCTTTTCTCCACAGTACTCTTGCATTCTTATGCTGGGTAGAGCTCTTCCCCAGTTTTTAGGAAGTGATGGGCTCCTGACACCTACCAGTGTCCACATGGTGGGTCCCTCCAGGTACAGCCTGGATGGCTAAAAAGGGGGCCTTGTGCTTCCCCTTCCTTCCTGGCTCCTCTTCCAATAATCGCTGCAGACACTGAGACCTAGTGTTGTCTGGGACAGGGGGTCTTGGCTTTCACTGGGCTCTACTGCAAGAGAAGAAGAGAAAGGAGATTTAATCAGTGCACACTGAGAGGAAGAACAGATAAAGGGATCCAGGAACCCCAAGTTCAAGGTTGTGATTTGAACTTTAGGTTTAAATAGCAGAAGAATTGGGGTAGGGGTTACTAATAATTTGGCCGTCCTAGTCAAGGTGTGGTCCTATTTCCTCTCTAGTCCTGCAAGGTGATGGGACGTTGTTATATCCGTGCTGCCTGGGAGGACTTGCTGATCATTGTGGGACCAAGTGAGCAGCCAGTGCTTTTTAGCAGAAGCTTTTCTAAGGCTGTTACAGGAATGTCATTTGTACCCTCTCACTCTTCCCATTCCATGATGGCTTGAAAGCTTCCCTTCATCCATCCCTAGGCCTCTGACAACCCACCAAGGTCTAGGAGCTACAAGTAGTTGCTTTGGGCTCCCCCATGGGCCACTTTGAAACCAAGCAGCCTGAAGAGCTAGGATTTCTCCAGAGGTGTGCAGCCTGCTAGGATGTGCTGGCTCACGAGGCTTCAGCTTCCTGTTTGGCTGAGGTTTTGCTATTTCTTCTTTTCCTAGGGGTCAGAAGAAGGAGCAGGGTAGGGACCCAGCCAAAGACACAGCAGCTGACTTCACCTTCCATCTCCTTTCCTCTTTCAACTTCACTGTACAGGGACAAGGGACTAATGTTCCACTTCCCCCTCCTTTCCCATGGCACCCCACTAGTATTTTCTTTCTTGCACAAGCCTCCTTGGGCAGCCTCTGTGGCCAAAGGGAAAATGCCATCTGGGCAGCCACACCTGGATCTTCCTGGTTTCCAGACTTCCAGTACTACTGATCAGTGCTTCCTGAAATTTCTTTTCTCACTTTGTGGCTGTCCCACCCCCCTGCCGAAAAAAGGAACAGTCACACCCTAGACAGCGTGCTAAGGGGAACTGAGTGTGTCCTTTTCTGGACTTGGGCTTCTAGTGCCCTGGCTCTTCAGAACTTGTCTCAGGCTCTGTCTCAGGCTCTGTTTACTCTGAAAGCTATATCATGTTGCTGTCTCTTTAGCCCCCAGAATGGATCTGCAACAGGCTCTTTCCAGACAACTATCTCTTTTGTTTGGGAAGTTACTCCTGTAGCTGTTGATGAGGCTGGTGTCATCATAATCATGTAGCTATTCAACAGCTTTCTATTGAGTCCTTACAAAGATCAGGGACCACGCCATGGTATAGGAACTCAATGGTGTTCAATGTGAGTTGAGTCATGAAGAATCCTTGGGGGATTTTTTTTTTTTTTACAAAGTCTTGCTCTGTAAGCAGCCAAGCTGACCTTAAACCTGGGGGTGTTCTCCTGCCTCAGTCTCCCGAGTGCTGAGATCACCAGTGTGTGCCACCAGGTCTAGCTGGGGTAAATGTTCTTAAATGCCTAGAATTAGTGGGGCAGTGCAGCTATAAGCAGGAAGCAGTTTGTAACAGGGTGTTTGACGGTGTCTAAGAGGTCAGGGGACATTTCCTAGGGAAGCAAGGCTGTGGCGGAAGCAGGAGGAGGAGGGGGGAGGAGGAGGAGGGAGGAGGAAGAGCAGGAAGGAGAAGGAGGAGGAAGACAGAGGAGGAGGAGGAGTGAGGAGGAGGAGGAAGAAGGTGAGGAGGAGGAAGAAGAGAGAGGAGGAGGAGTGGGGAGGAGGAGGAGGGAGGAGGAGCAGGAGGAACAGAAGAAGTGGTGAATGGGGTGAGAGGGCAGGAATAGCTGATGCAAAAGCCCTGTGGTGGGGACTCTAGGAAGGTGCATGGATGGGTAAAGGGCCAAAGAAGAACGAGGTTGAGAAACAGTAAGCAGAGAACGGTCTAATCTTGAGGGCAGACTCCGCCACATCCGTGGCAGAGCCTATTGACTTTGCCTTCACAGTATCTCCGATCTAGCCACTTGTCTCTGTCTCCAGAAAAACACCAGTGACCAGTACTGAGTCACTCCAAGGGAAGCCTCACCAGTCCCTCAAGGGTCACTCGGCCTCCTCTTTCCCTGGCTTCTGGACAGTGCATCCTGTGGTTTTTCTTCCTACCTCCTAGATAGATCCTTTCTGTCTTGCTTGTAAGATTATCTTTCCTGTCTGCAACTAGCTGCTAGATCCCAGAGTTATTCCAGTCTGGGCCCCAAGCCTCTACCTTCCTCCCTGACGACTGGGTAATTCTGTCCATGATGTAGTTTCAACTCTCGCTTAACAAGGGTGACCCACAACTTTCACCGTTCAGACCTCTCCTCTGACCCCTTGAAATTCACTTAACATGTCCATTCTGAGCTCACAAAGCTTCCTCCAACTCACTCCGTATCCAAAGCCAAACTTGTGAGTGACTTTTCCCTTTAAGCTCAGAGCCCTTTCAGGATTCCCTTGTCAGTTCAGGGCTCATAAAGGGATCTGGCAGGACCTCAATGCTTTCTTCTGTTATTTCCACATCCAACCAGAAACCAAGTTCTGGTACCTTCTTCTTTTTTCTTTTTGTATTGTTATTAAACTTACTCCATACTTCATACATCATTTCTCAATTGCATTGAGTCACTTCCCTTTCCCTGCCCCCCACCCCACCTGAGTTCCTGCACTCTGCCATACATGTCTTGCATCTTTTTCTGAGTCTTTCCAGAGTTTTTTCCCAGTTCTTTTGTTGTTGTTCTCTCTAACTTGAAGTGCTTCAAAAAAAAAAAAAAAATAATATATTATATAATATATATATATATATATATATACATATATCTTACATAGTTTTATATAACCATCAATCTTGCCCTTGTGCTTCACAATGGGGTCTTTCCCTCCCATGGTCCCCCAAAATGAGTACAGTAAGCACGGCTCCTGTCTTGATCTTCATGTACTGGCTTTCATGGTACAGCCCAGGTAGTCCACCCATGGCCGTTTACCTTCTGACGAGGCTGACATCCCTTTAGGCTGCTTCGTCCACAAGCTGGTTCTCTCAGTAGTCCCCATCTGGCATTGAAGGTTTGTTCAATTCTTGGAGAGACATGAGTCTTCAGTCCATATTGGAGGGTCAAAACTGGGCGTGTGGCGCATGCCTTATCCTAGCACTGGGAGGCAGAGGGCAGGCAGATCTTCTTTGAGTAGTTCAAGGTAGCCTGGTCTACAGCGTGAGTTCCAGTACAGCTGGGGTACCGGAGGACTCTGTCTCGAAACGACCAAAACAAAAAAAAAAAAAAAAAAAACCTGTGTCTCATGTCTTTGAAGAGTGGCAAAATCAGTGGCAGCCACAGTGTAGATACACTTGCCAGTAAGAATTGAAGACAGGCCCAACAGTGCTCTCTCTTATTTCTTATTTCTTTTTTCTTTTTACTAAGATCTCAAGTTTTGGGAGGCCTTACCGATTATTTATTTCTGGTTTTACTTTCCTTTTGGATGCTTAAGGCCACACAGTTAGCCCAGATTAACCAAGGTTTTTGTTTTCTTGAGGTCAGTTCCTCAACTAAGGATCTGGTCCTCAGGGGTCTCTCAGGGTTTTTTTTGGGGGGGGGAGCGGTGAGAGCCTCTGGCTCCTTTCAGCTTTTCATTTACCAGTTCCATCCACTTGAGGACAAGAGCTGACTCTTTTACCTTTATCTTTTTTCTCCCCATATGTTGATTCTTACTACCTTCAGTTAAAGAGTGGATTAACTAATCCTTGGACCATTTCCCTGTTGGAGCCAGAATGCCTGTGTGTCCCTAACAGAAGCTGTCTGGCCTGAGTTAGCTGCCGTGGTCTGTGGGAAGAATACTTTTACCTGGTTCCCTCTTAGTTATGAGGCCCTGACCCAGGATCCTCTTGGGGGGAGGAAAAAAAGATTTCTTTGTCTTTCCATTGCAGCCATGGAAATAAAGAAGCTTTCTCTTGCCGGGGAATCCGTCTGGCTGTGGACTGGTTCAGGGACAGAGGACACACTTACATCAAAGTTTTTGTCCCATCTTGGAGGAAGGAGCCATCACGATCTGATACCCCTATCAGAGGTATGCCATGCCCTGCTCTGTGACAGTGTCCCCCACAGTGGTGGGAGTTGTGCCCTGCTCTGTGACAGTGTCCCCCACAGCGGTGGGAGCCGTGCCCTGCTCTGTGACAGTGTCCACCACAGTGGTGGGAGACATGCCCTGCCCTGTGACAGTGTCCCCCACAGCGGCGGGAGCCATGCCCTGCTCTGTGACAGTGTCCCCCACAACGGCGGGTGCCGTGCCCTGCTCTGTGACAGTGTCCCCCACAACGGCGGGTGCCGTGCCCTGCACTGTGACAATGTCCCCCACAGCGGTGGGAGCCGTGCCCTGCTCTGTGACGGTGTCCCCCACAGCAGTGGGTACCATGCCCTGCTCTGTGACAGTATCCCCCACAGCGGTGGTGGGTTACCTGTTTGGTTTCTCCTGTAGTGGCCTGTCTTCCTCCCTGTACCAAAAGCTCCATGAAAGCCCCAACTTTGAACAGTCAGCACCTTAATCCCCAGCACATAAATAAGTAAATACACAATGAAACTTTATTGGCTAGACAAATACTCTATAACTTTATTTGTTCATGTATAGACAAATATATTACTCTATCATTTAGTGAATGATTTACATTGAAAAATATAATTGTGTTAATAATTAACTCTGAAGGGAGGTGGAGAGATGGCTCAGTGGTTAAGAATACTGGTTGTTCTTACAGAAGACCAGGGTTCAAATCTCAGCACCCACATGGCAGCTAACAACTGTCTATAACTCCATTTCCAGGGGATCTAACACCTTCTTCTGTCCTCCTCAGGCACTGCACAACATGGGTGCACTTAAACATATGCAGACATAACACTCATACACATGAAATAAAAAGAAAAGAAAAAATGTTTTAAAAAATTTAAAAAAATGAACTCTGAAGAAAGATTGGATTTACATCTCATCTCTAATAGTAAATAGGATCTGAAAGAGACATTCATTCTGTCAAATAATATTTATTATTTGCTGCAAACCTACTCCAACCTCTTCATTTAAAGAAATGGAAATCTGGGCTGGAGAGATGGCCTAGCGGTTAAGAGCGCCGACCGCTCTTACAGAGGACCCGGGTTTGATCCCCAGCACCCACATGGCAGCTGAGAACCATCTGAAACTCCAATTCCAGGAGAACTCCAGTTCTAGGGGAATCCGACACCCACTTTTGACCTCCGCGGCATTGCACGACACGGGTGCACAAACCTGCATGCAGACAGTACATTCCTACACATACAGAAAGAAATAAAATTAAAAAAAAAAATCCATTTAAAGAAATGGAAATCCATGAGAGCCGGGCGTGGTAGCACACACCTTTAATCCCAGCACTCAGGAGGCAGAGGCAGGCGGATCTTTGTGACTTCGAGGCCAGCCTGGTCTACAGAGTGAGTTTCAGGACAGCTGGGGCTACAGGGAGACCCTGTCTCAAAAAGAGTTGTGTGGTGTGTGCCACATGCAGTTGGGAGGTCAGATGACCCCGTTTGGGTCGGAGTCTTTTTCTCGCGCAGCTCCTCCTTCCTATTCCCTCATGGTGTCCTTAGAAGGCCCCAAACCCACCCAACTCAGACCCAACTCGTAAGTTGGTCAGCTGGTGTCAGTGTCAGCGGATCGCGGGATTGGCACCCTTTGTGGCCCCAGCTTGGTTATGCACTACCATACCCCTATGCAACGCAAAAGAAAGCACAAGGAGTTTCTCTCTCTCTCACTCTCCCTTCTCATCCTCTCTCTCTCTCCTCCCATTTCTTCTTACTCCTATAGGAGGAGGATCTTTCCCGGAGGCAGAGCTGACCATGGGTTTTCCCTTGTGCGTGCCCTGCACAAAGTAGGTAGGAAGCAGGCCCGGGCTGACCACATGTCCAGTGTCAGAACCACGAAGGCTTTATTCCTGGAGATCAGTACCAGAGGCCTTCCTTCCCTTCCTTCGCTGCCCATCCGCCATGCCGTTTCATCTCGATTCTCTTCTATCTCTTCAAGAGAGAAAGTGATGGCTAGGAGAGCGACCCCGGCAGCCTCAGCCAAGGCCTCTGCCACGCTATGGCATGTGGTGCATGGCTACCAGGAGGCAGGAGCATATCCCCCCACCCCCACCGCCACCACCACCCTCACCATCAGCCACTTCCCCCAGGATAGCTGCTCCCTCCATACTCTAGGGCCAGTATGGTCTTCTCTGCTTTCTGTCTTCTGTCTACAACAAAGTTTTCAACAACTGCCAGGTGTGGGTGGCACAAACAAAAAAAACAGGAGAGAACAAGGCACAGACACACCTTTTAAAAAACCTTTAAAAAACACTATTAAAAAAAATCCCAAAAACAAAAAATAAAAACAAAAAAAAAAAAAACAAAACCTCCTTTAAAAAAGTATCCCAATCCAAAAGCATACACACTACGGGGGGAGGCAGAGGCAGGGAAACCCTGTCTCAATCAAAAGACCAAAACTAGGAGGGGCTGGAGAGAAGATGGCCAACTAAAAAAAACTGACGGCTCTTGCAGAGGAGACCCAGGTTAGAGTCCCAGCACCCACTGGCAGCTAAGAACTGTGTCTTTATGGCTGGAGAGATGGCCAAGTAGCCAAGTTAAGAGCATTGATGTCGCTCCTTGCAGAGGACCCAGGGTTCAATACCCAGCACCCACATGGCAGTGTAAGAAACCGTCTTTAAGCCAAGTGTGGTGGCGCACACCTTTAAATATCCTAGGCACTCAGGAGGCTGAAGCAGGCAGAATCTCTTGTGGAGTTCAAGGCCAACAGCCTGGTCTACAGAGTGGTCCAGGCCAGCTGGAACTAAAAGAGACCACCCTGTCTCAAAAATACCCCCCCAAAGAAACGCAAAAATTAAACAAAGGAAAATTTGTAACAAAACATCTTGGGTTTGCTGCCATCTCCAAGACATTTCTAATGTGAATGCGGGCCCTGTTTTGTACTCTTCTGTCATTTCTATAGGATTTCTAGGCTGTTCCATTGTGTTCAGTTCTCTATCATGAGCTGATGACTCCCAAATAATTCTTTATGGTCTGAATGTAGAGACTGGTGGCTTCAACCATTCAGTTGTTGTATAGTTACATTAAACTGTAAGTAAAAGAAGTAGAAATAAGCCAGCGAGATGGCTTGGCTCCGTGGGCAACAGGTGCTCGCCACCAGCCCGACGACCTGAGTTTGATTTCTTTCTGGGACCTACATAGAGAAGGAGAGAATTTACCAACTCCAAGAAGTTATTCTCTGACCAACTCTACACATGCACTGTGGTGGCACTCATACAACATAAATAAAAATAAAATAAATATAAAAAATTAAAAAATTGAATAGGGAAATTATTTGGGAGTAGGGTATGCTTGTTTGCTTGTTTACTTATGACAGGATCTCATTATATATAGGCCTAACTTTGCCTGGGAGCTCACTATGTAGCAAGGTTGGTCTTGAGCTTGTGGTAACTCTCCTGCTCAGCCCCCAGGGCATGGGATTACAAGGTGTGTGTCACCAGCTTGGCTAGGATTATAAAATAAGCCCCACAAAATGGCAGTTCGTATGGAAGAAATGAATAAATATAAAAATATAAACCACATTAACATAATGGCTTTCTGTTCATTAATAGAATATTGCTACCCAACAAGCAAGCAAGCAAACAAACAAGTAAACAAACAAATAGAAAAAGTAGGGGGCTGGAGAATGGCTTAGCAGTTAAGAGAACTGGCTGCTTCCCCCTTTACACCTACGTCACGTACTGATGAAAAAGTGCATCTCCAAATTATGAGACAGGGACTTATAGAAAGAGGAGCTAATTCATAAATAAGCTTTTAATGGAAGAAAAATGAAAATGGGCAATATACATACACAAAGATGCTCACTCTCATTAATAACCAGAAAGCTATGCAAAATAAAACCCCCACAAGGGGCCACTTTATACCTGGCATATAGGCAACAAACTTTTAGAGCTGTTCCCTAGATAGTTCCTTGGACTTCCATGCCAGAGACTCACTTGCTGATGGTAGTACACACCTGGGCACACCCAGACCTCACAACACATGGTGAAAAAAGGAGAAAAAAAAGTGGGAGGACCGGTAAACTCAGGGAACGGTACCAATGTGTAAAACCAGTTTGAAAATGATCCTCACATGTGTTTGAGGAAATAAAAACAAGGGGACTATAAACACTGAAGTTTATAGCAGGATATCTTAAGGGGAAGAGAGGATTTTGAACTGGGAGCGACAGCAGGGACTTTCCAAACACGGCTTTCCTCATCTCAAAGTTCAAGACACTTTTTATTGCGTGTACCTTAAATGCACTATGCACTTTTGTTGTTTTGGTTTTTAACTTTAATTATTTGTTTTTATTGAAATTAAAAATTATTATTTTTATTCGAATGTGTATGAGTGTATTTGGTTACATGTAAGTAAGTACACTTGTGTAATGCCCACAGAGACAAGAAAAGGGTGTCAGATCCCCTGAACTGGAGTTGCAGATGGTTTGTTAGCTATTGTGTAGCAATGTTGGTGCCTTGGGATTTTAACCCAGGTTCTCTGCAAAGGAGCCAGTGCTCTTAAAAACAGAGCCACCTCTCTTCTCCTCTTTCTCTCTCCCCCTCTTTTTTGCTTTTTTTTTTGTGAGGGCAAGGTATCATTAGGTCGCCCGGCTGGCCTTGATTCAGTAATAGGCAATCAAGGCTGGGCCTTGTGGCTGTTCTGTCAGTTCGCCACCACTCCCCCTCTGCTCCCCAGTCCCCAGCATAGGAATTATAGGTATTAAAGAGAAATTAAAGTATTGTGCTTTCTTTTTTTTTTTTTTTTTTTTGAGATGCAAGGGTCTCATGTAGCCTAGGCTAGCCTAGAACTCCTGTTAGTACCTCCCTCAAACTCCTGTATCCTTTTTCCTCTCCTGTTTTTTTCCACCCAATCCAATTGCTGGATTCTAGGCATTAAAGAAGACTGAAGCAAATCAGCCTTGGTGGCACAGGCTAGTAATACAACACTCAGGAGGCCAAAGCAAGAATTGTAAATGTGAAGGACAGCCGGGGCTGTATATATAACAAATCAACAATCATCAATCAATCAATCAATCAAAACAAAAACAAAGGAATACCCAAGAACTAGAGCTCAGCTCAGAACTAAGATTGTACATTCTTTTTAAAAATTAAGCTGGGCCGTGGCGTAGGTGGTGCACGCCTTTAAAAAAATCAATCTATAAATCCTAGCACGAAATCCAGGAACTTATTTTTAGTTTTTTTTTTTTTCTATTAGTACTAGGATAAAACGTAGGGTCTTGCACTTGGTAGATAACCATTTTACTACTGAGCTACATTCCCAGCCCTATTTTAATTATTTGAAATATTAAAAAATTTATTGGTTCATTTTTATTATGTGTGTATTTTGCCTGCATGTACGTAAGTGTACCAGGTGCATACAATGACTGTGGAGGGAACATGGGCATTGTATCCCCTGGAACTGGAGTTTCTAACCATTGTTAGCCATCATGTAGGTGCTGGGACCTGAACCCAGGTCTTCTGCAAGAGCAGCCAGTGCTCTTAACCACTGAGCCATCTTTCCAGGCCCTTTTAAAATATTTTTAATTTCTGTTGAGATCGGGTGTGTTCAGCGTGGTATGGCTGCGTGGTGGCACACATCTTTAATCCCAGCACTCAGGAGGCAGAGGCAGGCAGATCTGTGTGAGTTCAAGGCCAGCCTGCTCTACATAGAGAGTTCCAGGACAGCTGAGGCTACAGGGGGACTCAAAAAGAAAAAAATTAACATAAAAATATTTTTAATTACATTTATTTATTGGATGGAGGCACGTATTTCACAGCTCAAGTGGAGGCCAGAGGACAGTTCTCTTTCCATCATGTGTGTCCTGGGGATCCAAGTCAGGCTGTCAGGCTTAGTAGAAAATGCCTTTACCTGCTGAGCCATCTCTCTGGACTCCTCATTTAATTCTATTTTTTGAAAGATTTATTTTATTATGTATGCATATGCGTGTCTGTGAAAGAGCATTTGGGTGTCTCAGGAGGCCAGAAAAGGACACTGGGGGCAGGAGTTAGAGGTGGCTAGGAGCTATCCGATGTGGGTGCCGGGATGCAAATTCTAGTTTTCTGAATGAGCAGCAATCTCTCTTTAATTGCTGAGCTATCTCTCCAGTCCTTTAATTCTTACTTAGATCAGCTAGGAATATTTGAAGCTATAAATAATACAACACTGTGGTTTAAATAAACAGGGTTTTATTTGGTTTTCTTTTTATTATTTTTGATATGCAGAGGATTGAACCCAGAACCATACACACACACACACACATGCACACACATGCTGGGCCAATGTTCTACCATGAAGCTACACCCCCAGCCTTTGTTTTCATTCATCTCTCTCATAAGAAGTCATGCTAGCTGGGCGTGGTGGCGCACACCTTTAATCCTAGCACTTGGGAGGCAGAGGCAGGTGGATCTCTGTGAGTTCAAGACCAGCCTGGTCTACAGAGTGAGCTCCAGGCTAGCTGGGACTAAAGGGAGACGCTGTCTCAAAAATCCAAAAAAAAAAAAAAAGAAGTCAGGTGCTAAGTCTTTTTTGGTATCAGTTCAGCAAAGTCAACAGGAGATTCTGCCTCCAGGTCATTCTATGAGGTCTTCTTGACTTTCCTTCCTGCCTGTTAACTAAAGTCTTCTCCTCCGCCACATTCTCGAGAGACAGTGTCTTATGTAGCCCCAAACTCAAGTAACTGAAGATGACCTTGAACTTCCTATGTCCTGTTTTCTGTGTGCTGGGGATGGAACCCAGGGTTTCATGCATGCCAGACAAACTCTGCCAACAGAGATATCTCCAACCCCTTCAGTTCATCCTAAACTCCGTTGCCAGTTCTTACTGCTCTGCCCTCTCGTTATTTTTTTAAGTAAAATGCTACTTTTACAAATTTTTAAATATTTTATTTATTTTTATTTTATGTGTATTGCCTGCATGTATATAAATGTATTTGTGTCATGCAATGCCCACGGAGGTCAGAAGAGGGTGTCAGATCCCCTGATAGTTATTAGCCACCATGCAGGTGCTAGCAATCGAACCCAGGTCCTCTGCAAGAGCAGCCAGTGCTTTTAACTGCTGAGCCATCTCTCCAGCCCTTAAAATGCTATTCTTAGGAATGAAGTATCTTTCTGGATAATTCTATACTAATGTAACAAACTTTTTTTTTTTTTTAATTTTTTTTTTATTAATTTTATTTATTTCCGTATGTGTATTAATGTACTGTCTGCATGCAAGTCTGTGCACCCGTGTCGTGCAATGCCGCGGAGGTCAGAAGCGGGTCTCAGATTCCCCTGGAACTGGAGTTCTCCTGGAATTGGAATTTCAGACGGTTCTCGGCCGCCATGTGGGTGCTGGGGATCGAACCCGGGTCCTCTGTAAGAGCGGTCAGCGCTCTTAACCGCTAGGCCATCTCTCCAGCCCCTAATGTAACAAACTTTAAAACAAACAAAACACCCTACTTTTAAGTCCCACACATCCTATTTAATTTTTTTCTTGGAAATCACTTCTTTTGCTTTGGGTTTTCCTCTCTGACATCTATTGACCTGTGATTGTGTTCTTTATTGTGCACAGGCAGCTAGCTTGGGTAAAATGGCACATTTGTTCATTTACCTTTCACATTTATTCATTTGTGTGTGTGCATGTGCGTGCGTGTGTGTGTGTGTGTGTGTGTGTGTGCACATGCATGTGGAGGTCAGAGGACAGTTGGTAGGAGTCTGTTCTCTCCTTCTATCATGGGTCTTAGAGACCAAACTCGAGTTGTCAGCTTGTCAGGTGGCACCTTGTTGGCCCAGCTTGGTTGAATATATACCTATGCAAGCACCAAGGAGTTTCTCTCCTAGGAGGAGGATCTTTCCCGGAGGCAGAGCTGACCATGGGTTTTCCCTTGTGCGTGCCCTGCACAAAGTAGGTAGGAAGCAGGCCCGGGCTGACCACATGTCCAGTGTCAGAACCACGAAGGCTTTATTCCTGGAGATCAGTACCAGAGGCCTTCCTTCCTGCCAGCCATGCCTTCTCTTCTTCACAGAGAAAGTGATGGAGAGGAGAGCAGACCCAGCGCCTCAGCCAGGCCTCTGCCACTGCTTGGCATGTGTGCAGGCTCCAGGGAGCAGAGCACATCCCCCCACCCCCACCCTCACCTCAGCCACTTCCCCCAGGATAGCTGCTCCCTCCATACTCTAGGGCCAGTATGGTCTTCTCTGCTTTCTGTCTACACAAAGTTTGTCAACTGCCAGGTGTGGTGGCACACACCTTTAATCCCAGCACTCACACGGGGGAGGCAGAGGCAGGGAAACCCTGTCTCAAAAAGACCAAAAATAGGGGCTGGAGAGAAGATGGCACTGACTGCTCTTGCAGAGGACCCAGGTTAGAGTCCCAGCACCCACATGGCAGCTAAGAACTGTCTTTAGGGGCTGGAGAGATGGCTCAGTGGTTAAGAGCATTGAGTGCTCTTGCAGAGGACCCAGGTTCAATTCCCAGCACCCACATGGCTGTAAGAACCGTCTTTAAGCCAAGTGTGGTGGCGCACACCTTTAATCCTAGCACTCAGGAGGCAGAAGCAGGCAGATCTCTGTGAGTTCAAGGCCAGCCTGGTCTACAGAGTGAGCTCCAGGCCAGCTGGAACTAAAAGGAGACCCTGTCTCAAAAATACCCCCCCAAAAGACCAAAAATAATAAAACAAAGGAAAAATTTGTAACATCTTGGGTTTGCTGCCATCTCCAAGACATTTCTAATGTGAATGCGGGCCCTGTTTTGTACTCTTCTGTCATTTCTATAGGATTTCTAGGCTGTTCCATTGTGTTCAGTTCTCTATCATGAGCTGATGACTCCCAAATAATTCTTTATGGTCTGAATGTAGAGACTGGTGGCTTCAACCATTCAGTTGTGTAATAGTTACATGTAAACTGTAGTAAAGAGTAGAAAATATAGAGCCAGCGAGATGGCTCCGTGGGCACAGGTGCTCGCCACCAAGCCCGACTACCTGAGTTTGATTTCTGGGACCTACATAGTAGAAGGAGAGAATTAACTCCCAAGAGTTATTCTCTGACCTCTACACATGCACTGTGGTGCACTCATACAAACATAAAATAAAAATAAATAAATATAAAAAATTAAAAAATTGAATTAGGGAA
This sequence comes from Rhizomys pruinosus, assembly GCA_009823505.1. NCBI lineage: Eukaryota > Metazoa > Chordata > Mammalia > Rodentia > Spalacidae > Rhizomys > Rhizomys pruinosus. The sequence continues at coordinate 601,895 of VZQC01001128.1, read as the reverse complement.
ATTATTTGGGAGTAGGGTATGCTTGTTTGCTTGTTTACTTATGACAGGATCTCATTATATAGGCCTAACTTGCCTGGAGCTCACTATGTAGCAAGGTTGGTCTTGAGCTTGTGGTAACTCTCCTGCTCAGCCCCCAGGGCCTGGGATTACAGGTGTGTGTCACCACGCTTGGCTAGGGATTATAAAATAAGCCCACAAAATGGGCAGTTCTATGGAAGAAATGAATAAATATAACCACATTAAAATAATGGCTTCTGTTCATTAATAGATATTGCTACCCCAAACAAGCAAGCAAGCAAACAAACAAGTAAACAAACAATAGAAAAGTAGGGGCTGGAGAGATGGCTTAGCAGTTAAGAGCACTGGCTGCTCCCGCCATTTACCCTACGTCTTACTGATGAAAAAGTGCATCTCCAAATTATGAGACAGGGACTTATAGAAAGAGGAGCTAATTCATAAATAAGCTTTTAATGGAAGAAAAATGAAAATGGGCAATATACATACACAAAGATGCTCACTCTCATTAATAACCAGAAAGCTATGCAAAATAAAACCCCCACAAGGGGCCACTTTATACCTGGCATATAGGCAACAAACTTTTAGAGCTGTTCCCTAGATAGTTCCTTGGACTTCCATGCCAGAGACTCACTTGCTGATGGTAGTACACACCTGGGCACACCCAGACCTCACCAACACATGGTAAAAGGAGAAAAAGTGGAGGACCGTTAAACTCAGGGACGGTCCAATGTGTAACCAGTTTGAAAATGATCCTCACATGTGTTTGAGGAAATAAAAACAAGGGGACTATAAACACTGAAGTTTATAGCAGGATATCTTAAGGGGAAGAGAGGATTTTGAACTGGGAGCGACAGCAGGGACTTTCCAAACACGGCTTTCCTCATCTCAAAGTTCAAGACACTTTTTATTGCGTGTACCTTAAATGCACTATGCACTTTTGTTGTTTGGTTTTTAACTTTATTATTTGTTTATTTATTTAAAAATTATTATTTTTATTCTATGTGTATGAGTGTATTGTCTACATGTAGGTAAGTACACTTGTGCAGGTCAGATGAGGGTGTCGTATCCCCTGGAACTGGAGTTGCAGATGGTTGTTAGCCATATTGTTAGCCAATGTGGGTGCTTGGGTTTGAACCCAGGTCTTCCACAAGAGCAGCCAGTGCTCTTAACTGCCAAGCCATCTCTCCAGCCCTTGTTTTGCTTTTTTTGAGGCAAGGTCTCATGTAGCCCAGGCTGGCCTTGAATTCAGTATGGCATCAAGGCTGGCCTTGTGCTGTTCTGTCAGCTTCCACCTCCCCAGTCCCCAGCATAGGAATTATAGGTATTAAAGAGAATTAAAGTATGCTTTTTTTTTTTTTTTTTTTGAGGCAGGGTCTCATGTAGCCTAGGCTAGCCTAGAACTCCTGTTCCTCCTGTTTCCACCTCCAAGTGCTGGATTCTAGGCATTAAAGAAGACTGAAGCAAATCAGCCTTGGTGGCACAGGCTAGTAATCCCAACACTCAGGAGGCCAAAGCAAGATTGTAAATTTGAGGCCAGCCTGGGCTGTATATAACAAATCAATCAATCAATCAATCAATCAATCAATCAAAACAAAACAAAGGAATACCCAAGAACTAGAGCTCAGCTCAGAACTAAGATTGTACATTCTTTTTAAAAATTAAGCTGGGCGTGGTGGTGCACGCCTTTAATCCTAGCACTCAGGAGGCAGAGGCAGGCGGATCTTTGTGAGTTCAAGGCCAGCCTGGTCTACAGAGTGAGTTCCAGGACAGCTGAGGCTACAGGGAGACCCTGTCTCAAAAAGACAAAAAAAAAAAAAAAAAAAGAAAAGACGAAAAGAAATTAAGAGGAAGGAGAAAAAAAAATTAACTAATTCGGACCAGGCATGGTGGTGCATGCCTTTAATCCTAGCACTTGGGAGGCAGAGGCAGGCAGATCTTTGTGAGTTCAAGCCCAGCCTGGTCTACAGAGTGAGTTCCAGGATAGCTGGGGCTATAGGGAGACCCTGTCTTGAAAAATGACCAAAAAAAAAAAAAATTAACTAATTCGGGGATGGAGAGATGGCTCAATGGTTAAGAGCACTGACTGCTCTTGTAGAGGACCTGGGTTTGATTCCCAGCACCCACATGGCGGCTAAGAACTGTCTTTAACTCCAGTTCTAGGGGAATCTGATGCTCTCTTCTGACCTCTGAGACATTGCATGACACAGGTGCACCAACCTGCATGCAGACAGTACAATGATACACATAAAAAATTAAAAATTTAGAAAAATTAAAATAAAATAAAAATTAACTGATTGTGTTTGTATATGTAGGCCAGAGGTTGACCTCAAGTTGTTTCTTAGGAGCTATCTACCTTTTTTGTTGTTGTTTTGAGACAGGGTCTCTCTGTAGCCACAGCTGGCCTAGAACTCACTATGTAACCAGGTTGGCCTTGATCTCACAGATTGACCTATTTCTTCCTCCTGAGTGCTGGAATTAAAAACGCGTACCTGTGAGACTCTTGAGCAGCTCAGAACTGTGCTCAGTCTCAAAGGTGGATGGCCCAGAGCCAAGAACCCGTATGGAGCCTTCTAAGTGGGTGTCAGGCACCTAGTCATTGTTTAGACATCACTAGGGTTTCAATTAAAACAGAATAATCTCTCACCAGAAGCAGGCCCAGTTCTACTATGGTAGGGCAATGCAGCTGGTAACACTTAAAAAGCTGAGATCTGGGCTGAAACTCTCTTTCCCCTTTTTATGAAGTAAGGTTCTGCTATATAGCCGAGGCTGACCTCCTGTTCACTATGTAGCCCAGGCTGGGTTCAAATGCTCAGCAGTCTGCCTGCCTCAACCTCTCATACTGGGATTACAGATGTGAGCTACCTCACCTTGCTCCCGAAATCTCCCTTCTAAAGCAATGTGCTTTGTAGGGGACCATCCTCTGGACTGATGACAAGGACAGGACAGAAGCCAAAAGCCCCTGTCACTTCTTCCACCTCCACCACCTCTCTCTTTTTGGCAAATTCCATGAAATTTAGTGGAAGAGGTGTACAGCAGCAAATGGGGCAGATGGGTGTTTCCTCCTGCCCCAGGGAACGTGCCCGGGTCTGAGGCTACAGCGGTGTGTGGGGTGGCTCCACTGTTAGGTCCTGCCCTGAGCCCTGATCCTGTTGGTCCCTGTGGTCGCAGAGCAGCACGTGCTGGAGGAGCTGGAGAGGCAGGCGGTGCTGGTGTACACTCCATCCCGAAAGGTCAACGGCAAGCGGGTGGTCTGCTACGATGACCGATACATCGTCAAGGTGGCCTATGAGAAGGATGGCATCATTGTCTCCAATGACAACTACCGAGATCTGCAGAGCGAGAACCCCGAGTGGAAGTGGTTCATCGAGCAGCGGCTACTCATGTTCTCCTTCGTCAATGACAGGTAAGGAGTGAGGCTGGGGGACCCCAGGACCTCGGCTCCGGGTCTCAGGCAAGGGCAGTCCTGCAGACAGAGCCTACTGGTGGTAACCAGGCCTCTCCAGATCACATGGTCCTCTTTGTCCTCTTGGTCTCTTTTGTCACCATTTTCCTAGTAGGCTGCCCTTTCTCCCATAGAACCATGTGGTTCATGTGACCAGTTGAAGTGATTCACTACAAAGTTGCCAATAAGTGGACCACAAGTGTGCTCAGTATAGCACAAACTCCTTCCCAAATAGAGCATTAAGATGGTCATCATGTGAAAAAGCTTTCTCAATTCTCTTGTACTTCCTTTTACTCATTTCAAGTTTTTGTGTTTTGGAAAAATATTGCTTGAAACAGTCTCATGTATCCTGGACTGGCCTCGCACTCATGTGTAGTGGAGATGACTTTGACCTTTTGGTCCTCCTGCCTCTACCTTGTAAGTGCCGACATTATAGGTTATGGATCACCATGCCTGGTTTATGTAGTGCTGAGGTCCCAACCCAGGGGCTCTGTGCATACTAAACAAGTTTTCTACCCACCTGAGCTACATCCCCAGATTGTGCGTGTGTGTGTGTGTGTATGTGTGTGTGTGTGTGTGTGTGTGTGTGTGTGTGTTTCAAGTTTGAATTACTTATAGGAATAGGTAATACAATATTTTCTTTGGGCTGTAACAATCTTAATTTACTTGGAACGGACTGTCCCCATGTCTCTTGGTTGAAACAGCCACACCTAATTCCCAGATTGGTCCCAAGGATCAGGTCAGCCTGGAACCAAAGGTCTATAGCTGAGAATGGAGAAGGTGATGGGTCTCAAGGCCCAAGGCTGTCAGCAGGCACTGGCAAGGTGCCTAAAGGAAGACGAGGAGGAAATGGTACCCTGTCCATCACAGATGAGCTTGGCAGGGGTGGACACATGGAACTGGACACCAGAATAGTATCCAGTATCTGATTTCTGCTCCAGGCAGTGATTGATTAACTCTGGGCTTTTGGCATGTGGTTTAGACAAGGTCCCCAACTCTCTAAGGACAGGGACTGTGCCAGTTCAGCTATCATGTTCCCAGCATGCCAACACATAGTAGGCACATAATAACTGATGGTACAAGCCAGGCGTGGTGCTGCACGCCTTTAATCCTAGCACTTGGGAGGCAGTGGCAGACAGCAGCAGGCAGATCTCTGTGAGTTCAAGGCCACCCTGCTCTACATAGCAAGTTCCAGACCAGCCGGGGGGTACATGGGAAACCCTGTCTCAAAAAGACCAAACCAAACAAAATCCAAAAACTAATGGTACAGAAATAAATGAATGAATGCATGAATGAATGAATAAGTGATGAGTGTCTGTGGCCTAGGCAAATGGAAGATGAGGAGAGAAAGAAGTGCTTCCAGCAGGGCTCAGGCCATTGCGTATGAGAGAATAGCACCTGACCACAAAGCTATGAAGAGGCATCTGGGATGGTTACAAGGATGAGAGAAGACTGTACCCCAGAAGGGATGGCAGTTATCTGAAGGGCAGGTCAGGACATTGTCCCTCCTGCCACCTGCTCCTGCCCCCAGACAAAGATGCCATCCCAAGGCCAGGACACATGCCTCAGAGTAGCGTCTCTACAGTAACCCCATCATCGTGTCCAGATTCACAGGCTAGGCGCTCTCTCTGTCCAGCTTTGGCCTAGGAGAATTTGGCAAGTCTAACTGTGGGTCACTGCTGCCTCTGGCCTGGTGACAGCCAGGGGCTCAGGCCAAGCTTTTCTGACGCCTTGCCCCCTGCTAAGGGGCACTTAGGAGGCAGGGTCCGCCTGCCTGTGAATAAGGGCACCCACCCCAGCGCCCTGGGCATGTCCACAGGGCCCTGTTGGCATAGTGCCTGCTCCTGAGAGAACAGGAGGTAACGCCTTTGGGAACTTTTAATAACTGCAGTGGGCGTCTCCCCAGATTCTTGGTCAGTTCCCAACTCCAAGAAGTGGCTGTGTAGCTGGAGCTGAGCCCGGAGTCAGTACTGCATCAGAGATCAGCCAGCTCTGCAGGGAGGGACTTACATGACTCTCGGGGGACAGCAACCCATAACAACAGCTCTTCCTTCATCTAGAACCCCCTCATCTAGAGGGTTGTATGAATCTGTATGGGGGGGGCGCTCGTAGGAACAAAAGGATTTGTTGTAAAGGGTTTTAGTAATGCAAGTTTTCCTTCTAAGGCACTTGTTTATCTTTTGTGGTACTATTAGAATCCAGAACTTTGTGCATGCATGGCAAGCACTCTATCACTAAGGTACATTGGCAGCTCTAGTTGTAAATTTTATTTTGAGATCCTGTCTTCCTAAGTCATGAATGTTGGCCTTGAACTTCTAAACCGCCTGATTCAGCTTCCCTAGTACCTGGGATTACAAGCGTTAGTCACCTACTTCTGAGGCATTTTGTTTTCTGCTATGAGCCCTGAGCATTCTGAGGACATATTCTGTTCCTTGTCAGGGCTGTGTGCCAGTGAGGAGGAACAGGAAGTGTGCAGGCTGGCACCAAAGGACCACATGTCAGGAAGTCAGGGGAGCCCCAGAAGCTGAGGTTAAGCCCAGAGGTAACTCCACACCTGGAGTTTGCAATGTGGGGGTGTCCTTGATCAGGCAGAGGCACTGTATGTAGGACTCCTTCACCCACTTACCTGATGATACTTCAGACTCTGTCAGTACTGACCTTTTGCCTGAGCTGAGGGTATGGGGTGCAGCAAATGGAAGGAAGGGGCCTGTCTTGGTTTCTTTTCCTGCTGCTCTGGTAAAACGCCCTAGCAGAAGCAACTTACAGGAGAAAGGGTTTACTTTGGCTCCCAGTTCCAGGCTCTAGGTCATCGGGGCAGCAGGATTTGAGGGAGCTGTCACAGCCAGGATCTGAGGGAGCTGTCACAGCCAGGAGGCAGAGAGAGCTGTCACAGCCAGGATCTGAGGGAGTTGTCACAGCCAGGAGGCAGAGAGCTGTCACAGCCAGGATCTGAGGGAGCTGTCACAGCCAGGAGGCAGAGAGCTGTCACAGCCAGGATCTGAGGGAGCTGTCACAGCCAGGAGGCAGAGAGCTGTCACAGCCAGGATCTGAGGGAGCTGTCACAGCCAGGAGGCAGAGAGCTGTCACAGCCAGGATCTGAGGGAGCTGTCACAGCCAGGAGGCAGAGAGCTGTCACAGCCAGGATCTGAGGGAGCTGTCACAGCCAGGAGGCAGAGAGCTGTCACAGCCAGGATCTGAGGGAGCTGTCACAGCCAGGAGGCAGAGAGCTGTCACAGCCAGGATCTGAGGGAGCTGTCACAGCCAGGAGGCAGAGAGCTGTCACAGCCAGGATCTGAGGGAGCTGTCACAGCCAGGAGGCAGAGAGCTGTCACAGCCAGGATCTGAGGGAGCTGTCACAGCCAGGAGGCAGAGAGCTGTCACAGCCAGGATCTGAGGGAGCTGTCACAGCCAGGAGGCAGAGAGCTGTCACAGCCAGGATCTGAGGGAGCTGTCACAGCCAGGAGGCAGAGAGCTGTCACAGCCAGGATCTGAGGGAGCTGTCACAGCCAGGAGGCAGAGAGCTGTCACAGCCAGGATCTGAGGGAGCTGTCACAGCCAGGAGGCAGAGAGCTGTCACAGCCAGGATCTGAGGGAGCTGTCACAGCCAGGAGGCAGAGAGCTGTCACAGCCAGGATCTGAGGGAGCTGTCACAGCCAGGAGGCAGAGAGTGACATGCCTGTGCTCAGCTCAGCTTCTCCTTATACAGTTCAGGCTCTCAGCCCAGACAATGGCATCACCCACGGTGGCTAGGTCCTGCCACCTCAATTAACCTTTTTTTTTTTTTTTTGGTCTTTTTGAGATAGGGTCTTCCTGTAGCCCCAGCTGTCCTGGAACTCATTCTGTAGACCAGGCTGGCCTTGAACTCACAGAGATTCGCCTGCCTCTGCTTCCCGTGTGCTAGGATTAAAGGTGTCCGCCACCATGCCCAGCTTTCAATTAACCTAAATAAGATAGTCCCTCACAGGTATGCTGAGAGGCCAGTCCCCTAGGTGATCTGAGGTCTCATAAAGTTGACAAATCGGATTAACCATCACAAGACCTAAGCCTCCCAGGAGCTGTCTTTTAATGCCACAGACTATCTATCCTAAACTTTTGTTAGGATGATGGGAGGTCTGGGAAAGTCCTAGTAACTCGTGTTTCCTTTTTCCTGGATAAAAATTAGGAAGTTGTGGCTGGGCATGGTGGTGCATGCCTTTAATCCCAGCACTCGGGAGGCAGAGGCAGGCAGATCTCTGTGAGTTCAAGGCCAGCCTGGTCTACATCAAAAATTCCAGGCCAGCTGGGGCTACAGGGGACCCTGTCTCAAAAAGAAGCCCCCCCCCAAATTAGGAAGATGTTAAAAATGCAGATTCTGACTATGCAGGGGCAGTGTAAAGCTCAAGGCTGCATTTGTAACAAGTTGCTGGATGATTCTGAGCCTATTAGTGTATACCACACTGGGAAGAAGCCAATTCCTGGAGAGAGAGTGGTATTGGAGTAACCCCCTCGGGTTGAAGGTCCAAGCCATCTGGTGTTTGCTGTGTGGCTCAGGCCTGCTCTCTCAAGCTTCCTGAGTGGCAAGTCCCACTTGCTCTTGCAGTGGCCCCTGTGTGGTTATTTTTCAGGTTCATGCCTCCTGATGACCCCCTGGGCCGCCATGGACCAACCCTGAGCAATTTCCTAAGCAAGAAGCCGAGGCCCCCAGAGCCATCCTGGCAGCACTGTCCCTATGGTGGGTAGCACCAGGCTTTGTGGGCCCTGTCTTGGGACTGGTGTGGGGCAGCACAATGGGAAGCGCTGGCCTGGCAGTTAGCAGCCTGGGTTCAGGCCCAAGTTCTGCCTTTAACCAGTTCTCTGACCCTGGAGAAGAGCTTAGCCTTTCTAGACTGCAGTTTTCCAACTGGGCTACTGTAAAGGTAACTGACATCAAGATACCTTTGCATAGGACCTTGTGAGGGCTGGGTGCAGAGCTACACTTAGGGCAACGCTGTGTCCCCAGTTTCTGTTCTCAGCCCCTTCACTGTCCCGGCCCATCTCCCCACCCCACCCAAGTGTTCTTATCTTGATCCACTGTCTCTGCTCCCCCATCCCACTCTACCCTACAAACTCGGCCCCCTACTATTATCCTTTTAGACATAAGGGTTTTATTCAAGCTGACCTGCTAGCTATTCTTTCAGTAACCTGCCTTGGCAAATTATTTAATGCCTCTGGTTTTTGTGCTTACAGAAGTTTAATAATATAATGGGTGACATTCAAAAACATTTCTTGTTAGAATTAAGGGAGCCTAACAGGGTTCACTCTCGGAAGCACCTGGGTTTCAGTGACTAATTATTTGGGTTTGGTCACTCCTGTTAGAACACATATGGGGAGAAGGTAATGGTTAATGCAAGGGTGTGGGCATTGCTGGAGGCACAATCCTGTTCTCCCACCTTCGTATTAGCTCTGTACATACTTGACAGGTGAGGGGATGTAGAGGGGAAAGGTGTCAGATCCAGAGATTTGGCCTCAGACCCTGGTAAAAGGGAGTGCCTGGATAGTCTCCCCTCCCCCTCCCCTCCCCTCCCCTCCCCCTTCCCCTCCTCCCCTCCCTCCCCCCTCCTCTTCTCCTCCTCTCCCTAGTTCCCCTCTTCTCCCCTCCCCCTTCCCTCTTCCCCTTCCTTCTTCCCCTTTCTCTCTCTCCCTCTCCCCCTCTCCCCTCTGAGCACTGAGCTCTGAGCACCGTGTCCCATCCCACCCCTTACCCCCCACCCCCCACCCCCCACCCCCGCAGGGGACTAGCCTCTTCAGCCACCTTCCAGGTCTGAGATCTTTCATTGGACCAAAGGCGACAACCTCAGTGGTGACTTAGGAGAGGTCAGGGGCCAGGCACTGCAGCCGGGCACAGCCTCCTCTCGCCCCAGGTCACACCTGTGCCCTTTGCCCTGCCCACCTAGGGAAGAAATGCACCTACGGGATCAAGTGCAAGTTCTACCATCCGGAGAGGCCTCACCACGCGCAGCTGGCTGTTGCTGACGAGCTCCGCGCCAAGACCCGGACCTGGCAGGAGCCGAGGCCACCGAGTGTCCGGGTCGGCCCGACAGCAGCCCGGCCGCCTCCCTCGGAGACCCACGCCACCTTGGCCGCCCTGCGTGGGAGCTTCTCGAGGCTGGCCTTCAGCGACAACCCGGCCCGCGGCGGCACCTCTGGCGGCACGTCGGGGCTGTCCGGGTCCGACTGGCTGTCCACGGGCGGCGGTGCGTCCGGGTCCTCGCCATCCCCGCGCGCGGGCAGCGCGGCCACCCTGCGAGGCCTCCCGAATCCGCACAGCTTGCGCATACCGGGCGCCCTGGGGTCCCCTCTCGGTCCGCAGCTCCAGCCATCAGTCGGACGCGGTCCCCGGGACCTGCACAGCGACCTGCCGGCCCAGCGCAGACCGCAGGACGAGCCGTGGGCCCTCCCGCCCAGCTCCCAGCGCTTTCTGAGTCACTCTGTCTGGGCGGAGTCTGCTTGGGGCGACCACAACCGTTAGGGGACCTGACCTTGGAGGTCAGCGCAGCCCAGCGGCCGAGGCTGACGTTCACACTCTGCCCTGCGCTCTGCAGCATTCGGACCGCGTGGACCCGGAGATGGCTTCCGACCCTGCCCTCTCGGACCTGGCCAGACTCATGCTCTTGCAGAGATCCGAAAGGCCCGTGCGCCGCTGAGGGACACTTAGGGGCGGGTTCAGAAGACTGCAGGGAGGGCCCGCCTTCCCATGACGCTTGGGCCGCTTGGTCTGATGGAAAGCAAGGTGGTTGCCAGCCTGGGCGTCAGGGGACTTTTTCCTCCTCCTCAGTCGGGGGCGCCCTTGGGGCTCTTGGAGACCCTCCCTGAGGCCAGGGCCTGCTGCATGGACCAGGTGATTTCTGATACTTGGAAGGCTGCAGGTCTCACTGAAATTCTAAGGCTTTGTCCAGAACAAATCTGCTCCAAGTAGCCCCACAAAATTCAGTGAGGCGTTACCACGAATCCAGCCACAAGATCAAGCTGAGCTTGATGTAAGATAGAAAATTCTCTCTCTCTCTCTCTCTCTCTCTCTCTCTCTCTCTCTCTCTCTCTCTCTCTCTCTCTGCGCAATATGGGTCGATGGGTAAAAGTTTGGAAATGACCTTGGCTTTTGTGTCATCAAATAATGCTTAAGGTGGCCAGGGAAAGGTGTTGCTGTCTCCTTGGCAACTTCACCCATCAGTGAACTCACCCTTGTGTAGGAGGGGTTATGAGTGTCCTCACTGACCTCTACTCAATTTACACACATCACACCACCCTGCCTTGTTCAGTCTGTTTTTATCAGCTTTCCATTGTGGTAAGTTTATAGAACAAGCTTTTCTAAACCACAAAAATCAAGATTTTTTTTTTTTTTGCCCCCACAAAACCTCAAAGTGGATCAGCAAAAAGTTGGACTTTGGTGGAGGTTCATTGTAACTTTTTTATTTTGTATCTCCTAAATAGCTACTGCTCTGAGTTTAGGGGAAAATGGGGCCCATCCATTTGCAAGGTACAGGAAATGAAACAGTGGTGTCAGAGCATGCGTCCAGCATTCTTAGGAAGCTGGCATCTCCAGGCAGCACCCATCTGGCTATGATGGTGGAGGCTGGAGAGATGGCTCAGAGGTTAAGAGCATTGGCCGCTCTTGCAGAGGGGCCCAGGGTCAGTTCCCAGCACCCACACGGTGCCTAACTTGTCCATAACTCCAGTTCTAGGGACCCTGACGCCCTCTTCTGGCCTCTGTGAGCATTGAACACTGGTTGTAATGGTAGCCCACTAGATTGTGACTCATTTGTTTATGAGTGTCCTGGTAGCTCAGCTGGCCGGGGGGCTTATGAAGAACCTGGCAATGGACTCTCCCCCAATGCCTGCGAGTTCCTGCAGTACGGCAGGTGGGCTGGGGAAATGCCATTTTGTTATGAGGCTGCATGTGTTGATGGTTCGCCAAGGGCGTGTGTCAGGGCTCAACGCTTTGGCACTAGAGCAGCTGTGTGACTTCCTGTCATCCCTTCCTCTTTTTTTTTTTTTTTTTAGACAGGGTCTCCCTTTGTTAGTTCCAGCTGGCCTGGAGCTTGCTATGTAGACCAGGCTGGCCTTGAACTCACAGAGATCTGCCTGCCTCTCGGATTACAGGTGTGCGCCACCACACCCAGCCCTTCCTCCTCTTAAATCACATTTTTAGCTTGGTTTCATCTAGATCTGGGCCTCATCCCCTTTTGTGAAGGTGACATTTTGAGGCCCCAGCCTTGAAGAGGGTCCAGTCTTTCTAGATCGTTCTGGCTCTTTCGTTTGTGTGTGTGTTTCCTCAAGACAAGCTCACCATTGTTAAAGCTGCTTTTGAGTCTCAGGCCCTGTCTCCTTCTGGGAATTACTGCATCGCAAATTTACAGTTGGAAATGTTTAAACTGCTTCCTCTGAGAACAAGTTTGAGTTTTGGTAAGCTGTAAAGCTATTTTATTTGACTGTGATTAAGGCAAGTACAAAAAATAATGGCGAAGAACAGTGCATTTCAAGTGTTGTAATCTCCTTTGGAAAATTTCCAAAGTCTTAGTATGTCTTTGTGACACAAAAACATAGGTGGGACACATAAATGAATTGTTCCTAGTTGCATAGCTGTTACTGTGCTCCAAAAATAAATGACCTTTTCCACACCTGGATCCTGTTGTCAAACTGTGTATCAGATTCTCCTGTCAGCTCTTCTCTTCTCCACTGGTTTTTCAAGTACACAGTGGGTAAAGCTTGGGAAGGTGTCCATTTTCCTTGCTTGCTGTTCAGTGTTCTTCCTCCCTTGGGGAGGGGAATGTGAGGAGGCAGGGCCCACCTTTCCCCAGGAGATGCCAGGCCCACTGCAAGCACATGCTTTTGCTAGATGATTGGCAGGCTGTTGTCGAGATGACAGGCTGCTGAGGTGTATGCTAGACCCCAGTCCTCACTCCAGATCCACAGAGGAGTCTCTGGAACTGAGTTCTTTCTTCAACAGCAGCAGAGCTCTGTTGTCTGTCAGCAGAGGAGCTCAGGCTGCCCTGGGCAGCTTTCTCCAGAGTGTCCATCTGGAAGGTGAGCTGAGACCAAATCACAAAATTTAAGGGTAGAGGGGTAGAAGCAATGTCATTCATTTTAGCATTTCTCAAAGAAAGGGAATCCTAGCTCTTCTGTAGACCTCGGATGGCATGCATAAAACCAGCTGTCAGCTGGTATGGGTACAGTTTGGATGAGGCTGGTGGCCTCTGAGGGGAAAAGCCCGTATGGGGTAGATGGGAAGCTGATATTCGAGACGGGACATGGCATTAAGAACAAGGAAGATACAGGAAGGGTTCTGGGAGTTGGAGTGATTCACTGGCCCTGAATCCCACATGAGGGGCTGCATGGAGCCAGCACAAGCTACTAATTTGTAGGGCCTAGTGCACAATTAAAATATATGGCTCCTGGGCTGGAGAGATGGCCTAGTGGTTAAGAGTGCGACTGCTCTTGCAGAGGACCCAGGTTCGATCCCCAGCACCCACATAGTGGCTGAGAACTGTCTTTGACTCCAGTTCTAGGGGAATCTGACGCCCTCTTCTGACCTCTGTGGCATTGCACGACACGAGTGCACAAACCTACATGCAGACAGTACATTGATACACATAAAAAAATAAAATTAAATAAAAAAATATTTTTTTAAATATATGGCTCCTGCTTCTAAATGTTGAAGAATTTCAAGATGGTGGTTGGAGAGATGGCCCAGCAGTTAAGAGCATTGGCTATTCTTTCACAGGAACAAGCATCCACATGGCAATTAACAGTCTGTGCTTCCAGTTCCAGGAATTTGGTGCCCTCTTTTGGCCTCTATGGGTATTGCATGCATGTGGTGCACATGCAGGCAAGACTCATACACAGAAAATAAGTAAATAAATTAAATAATTAATTAAAAAATAATTAATTGAAAAATATTTAAAGGCCACAGGCATCCAGGTCATGTGTCACCTGAGGGCGACTGGGCTTCCCAGGATGGTCCCTGCCCACTCCTGTTGCAGAATACTAGAGAGCCGAAGTAAAGGGGCTTGGGCAAAACACACACAGTGCCATCAGTTCCAATGAGTAAGAGATGTTAACACCTGGAGGTAATTACATTCTTTATATTAGGTGAGGTTGTTTGGCTACAATGGTGGCTTACAGAACCAAATGGCAGGAGGCCAGAAGTAGAGGCAGCAGTGGCCTGGATCATAAATTGGGACCGAAAACCCTGTCAGGTGTCTGTTTCTTTTTGTACCTGTTTCCTGCTGTTTAATTGCCTCATCTAAGCTTTCCTCTACACAGTGAGAGCTATTCTGCTGGCAGATTTAAGAACATGTTTTCAGGTAAGAAGTTAAGAGGCAGCCTGGACAAATCCTAGTGAAGAGTTCTGATAGGCCTGATTTGGGGTTACATGCCAATCTTTAAACCAATCACTGTGGCATAGGGAAATGCTCTAATCAATCCAGCCTGGATCTGTGCCCATACTTGGACAGGACATGGGTGTAGACTGTGATCGTGAGCATGTGCACAAACCCACAGGGTGGGTGGGTGTTGGAAGGAGGGAAGGTCAGTAGATTCCTCAAAGATAGGGGTCATTTGTCCACAGAGACAACACATGTCCATAACAATGTTCAACCCTGGGGACTGGGCCAAGGCTTAGGATGCACCCCCCCCGACCATTTGAGGAAAACCTTCATGTCTGCTCATCCACAGACAGCACAGGCAGGGGGAAGGGAGGGGGACCTGTTGTACAAAGCCTCCAATATCATCCTGGCCATCAAGCAAGATGAGCGCTTGGATGGAACACCACTTCATACCCCATGGTTATGGAAGAGGTTTCTTGGAGTCAAGGATGACCTTGTTCCCATGGTTATGGAATGCCGGGTCTTAGTCAGGTCTGGTCCCAGAACTGACTGGGCTGAGGAAGGGTAAGTGCACCGCTCGCCCATTCCCCAGCCTCCTCAGTTCCCGGAGACACTCAGATGCAGCAGCGGGAGTCCAGTCAAGCAGGTTCTCATTTATTGCAAGCAAGGCAGTGACTTATATACAAAACAGCCACAAAAGGCATTTAGGCGTGAAAGCAAATGGCCAATGTTCTTGCAGCCCCTCTGACCCTCTCAGGCGGATTGGCATATACGGCTGGCAATTGTTTTTTGTGGTTCTTAGCCTCAGCCTTTAATGGCTGCGCTATCCCCACATGGCTGACAATTCTAACTCATGTTGCTTGTTCTTATCTTTCCCCAACCAGAGGTTTTGTCAAACAACCTGGTTCCCTCCTCCTCTACCTCCCCTCAGCGCCATCTTGACCTGGCTGGCTGGGTGGGCCCCATCAATGGAAGAGGCTTCTTGGAGTCAAGGATGACCCTGTTCCCATGGTTATGGAAGAGGCTTCTTGGACTCAAGGATGACCCTGTTCCCATGGTTATGGAAGAGGCTTCTTGGAGGCAAGGATGACCTTGTTCCCATGGTTATGGAAGAGGCTTCTTGGAGGCAAGGATGACCCTGTTCCCATGGTTATGGAAGAGGCTTCTTGGAGTCAAGGATGACCTTGTTCCCAGTGCCTCAGAGCTCAGGGAGCTTTTGGAATCACAGCACCTAAGTCTGTCAGTTGGTGGCCCAGCTGGAAATGAGGGGCGATTCATTTGTTATGAGCTCCCAGGGACAATTCTCTACTTCACAGAAGAATGACATGCCTATCCCAATTCCAAGAAAGCTTTTCTGGTACTGGGAAAACAGACAAAAGGCAAGTGGGCTAGCAAAATGCCACACTTAAAGCTGGCTGACTGGCAATACTGACTGACCGTCCTTGACTGATGCTGCTTGATTGAGAGACAGATACTAACACTGACTACTGAATAGCACTGATCCACTGATGTACTGACTGATGACTTCTGACATTGATAATGGCTGATAGAGAGACTGACACTGATAACTTACACTAACACATAGACTAACATCCAGAAGCTAACACTGATTGACACTGACTACCTCACTGACTGACTGACGATGGTGACTGATTGACAAAGACAGGCTGACAGACATCTACTCTGATTTATTGACTGATGTATACTGAGTAGCAATGACTGACTAACATTGGATGACATTGATTCATTAACCTGTGGACATTGATTATGACTAACATTGATGACAGATATGAGTGATTGATATTGATCTTCACTGACTGGATAACAGTTTTGATTAGTTTTAACTATCAATTTTCCACAAACTAGAACCACCTGCAAGGAGTCTGATTTGAGGAGTTGTCTAGACCAGGTTGGCTTGTGGTTGTGATCTATTAGCTGGTTGATTCCTGCCTTGATGGCCCTTCAGTGATGGACTGTAACATGGAACTGTAAGCTGTCTAAACTCTTTCTTCCTCTATGTTGCTTTTGGTCAGGGTCTTTTATCACAGCAACAGATAATGACTGAGTGATGACTGGATGATGCTGATCATGATTGATTGATGGCTACTGAGTGACTGACACTGATTAAGACTAACTGGCTGACACTGACTGACATCGGTCATGACTAGCTGGTACTGCCTGACTGCTCAAGGCTGGTGCCCATGGCTTTTGGAAATGACTGTTCAAATAGGATCACTGACTCATGATCGTCTTTACTTTGTGTTCAAAGTAACTCTGGAATACAGTGTTTTCATGATCATAAGCTGCATCAAGCTCCAAAGTTAGGCCATGTCTGAATGAGGCAGAGAGGCGTTTTCCCACAAAGCAAGGAGGCAGGAAGGAGGTGAGGTTGTTCTACTTGCAGATCGATTTTGCCCTCTGGCTGGTTCCTCACCTCCACTGTCTCCGCCTCTTGTTTCCAAAGCTTCTGCTTCATTCCAAGCTGGCTGCTTGTGAGTGCCCTGGGCTTCCTGCCCTGTTTTGCTGGACTATAGCTCCTGTGCTCTTTCACCAACCGTGGTCTCTTGCCTGACATTCAACTGGACGTTTCCCCACTTCTCAGAGCCGCCCCCTCCACTCTTCCTCCACAAAGCTTTCCTTGGCCACTAGGTCTTCTCCGACGCCTTCTAAGTTGTCTTTTCTGAGGCTGAGCATTGCCACATCACTCCAGGGCACCTGTTACAGAAAAATCAAGTTGGGTGAGGCTGGCAGGCTGACACACAGATTCTTCTATAAAGGAGTCAGCACCTGGACTGGGTCTTTGGGGGCATTTATTATACCCATGTGACAAATGCAAGCAAAGAGCAAATAACACATATGTGGTTGTGATCGTGTCCATTGCCTAGGTAATTCCATTTTGTTGTAGTGGCTCCATCTTAATGGCCAAATTCCAGCCCAGAACAAGTCCAGGAAGAGCCAGTTCATTATCTCAATCTTTGGAATCCCCTCTCCATGATGTCTTGTGACCACCTATATATACCCTATCTTTTGTCAGTGTTTTACAGTTGCCTGCAGCCTACCCACTTATCTTAGCTTTTGTAATCCTGTAGCAGGCAGGAACTGAGGTTTTTATTATTTTCTTTTGAGATTTCTCAAAAGAAAATCCACCAGGATATATTTATCTTTATAAACTTAATCTGCCTCTAGTTGGAGCTGTACCCTACAAATCCTGACCTGGGTACAATCCTGGCCAGTCTAAATTAAAACCTCAATTTGGCTAATTGGAATATGGAGTCTGTGTGCTCTTTGCTCCCAATGGTCCAGCACCTCAATATGGTAATTAAATAAGTGGTTTACAGGTGACACATGGTCACAAAGGTTACAGGAATGTGATGGCCTGGGAAAACAAAGACTTCTATCCTGGATAAAGATTACAGAAATGTGGCAGGTTGGGAGACAAACATTTCTATCTCGAGTAACCACAGAGGGCAGAGGGGAAGACTCTTGTCTGCCTTCTTCATTTCTATCTTCTGTCTCAGAGCTTTTCCTGCCCCAAAGTTCTTGGTTACCATGACATTGCAAGGTCTTTTAGCCGCCGATCAATGGGATTTCTTATTCCCACTATACACCCTTCCAATGGCTTTTCTTTGAATAGTTGGTTTTCTTATTGGATTCTGCTTTATACATAAGCCAGACTTCCTCAAGTAGGCCAGGAATAATTAAAGGGTTGGGTTCTAACCCAGTATCTTCAACAGCTGGTGATTTAGGATAAGGGAGGCTATGTTACAGAAACAACACTGTCCAGAGTCCCAGGGTCCAAATCAGAGTTTGTTTCCTGTTTGTGCCGTATGCTGTTTGGAGGCTGGACATGGCTATGTATATGGAAACCTAGGCTGAAGAGAAAGTTCTGAAATGAAATGCACATTGTTCCTTGCAGCATTGGCTGTAACTAGTCACAAAGCAACACCTAACTTCTTGGGCAGGGCAGGTTGTGTGTTGTTGAATGTCTGCCTGGGGAAGACATACTCAGAGAACAGAAATGCATACAATTTACTTGTGGTGGCCACAGAGAGGTGCTGATTGGAAGGAATGCCTTAATGAAACTCAGTCCATCCACTTAATACACTGCTGTGAACCATTAACATAATGTTGTATAAGGGTATTCATGACAGGAAGTCTAGACTATATATTGTGCAGTAGATAAATAGATTATTTTCTAGAAGGGACTATATAATCTCTTTGAGGAAGATGGTATTTCCCTCTTCTCTCCTCTTTGAGTTGATTCAGCTCCAAGGCAAATCATGATCTGTTTGGTGCAGAGGCATTTAGCTGATTTATGGCACTGCAGAACTTGGAGACATTGGCGGAGTTCCGTTCAGGGCTCTGGGAGGTTTTCCTTTGCTTGTTTATCCTGAGTGATTTAGGGGCTTTGGTGCCAAGAGCTGCCTTGATTCTCTCACGCCCAGGGCAGGGCTCTGCTCCTACTTTACACAAAGTGTAGCTATGATCCTTTGGCCTGTGACCCTTCTAAGAGCCCCCCAAGGAGGCTCCCTGGCATTGCTTCTTGGTGCCCTGTGGCCTCTACCCTGGGTTCTGACTTTCACGTGCCTCCCCCTTCACTACTGAGTGGCTTAGAAGTACAGAATTCTGGGTCTCCCTGAGTCAAGCAAGACTCCACCGTCAGCACCAGCTACACCTCACCTGCCTGGAAATACTGTGCAGCAGAGGCAGCCATGTGCCTGTATATCCCAAATCTAATTGGCTATTGGCTCTCCCCATGGAGAAATAACCCATGGCTGATGCCACAAGCTTACATCCTCTACAGGTTAGATGTTATAAGCCACAGTAAGACCCTGTCATATTTAACAGGGGGGAAAATTGTAATTCATGGATTAACATATCCAAACATGTGTCTATGCTAAAGTAACCTACCATAACTATTGGTGCTGCTTAAATACCTATATATCTAATTGCTTGTTCTTCATTAGTAGGATCGAAAGGTTATTCCTGGACAAACTGTCAGCCCATGAAAGGAAACAGCCAGAATTGACCAGAGTCCAAGTCAACAGCTCCAGAGAGAGTGGACTGTTTTACCTCTCATCCACCTGTGCCCCTTTTCTAAGCCTAGGGAACAACCTGCGGAAGAGGGGGCGTGGTAGAATGTAAGGGCTGCGATTGGGGTGAATGGTGAAACTACAGCAATGTAGTCTGGACACTCATTTGATCAACTTGATTGAACAAACAACCTGTCACCCCCCACTGGATGGTGGGGCTGTAGGTGTTTGGGCACAACAGCCTGCAGATAGGTTTTGCATGAAGGATGCTTGTACTCATGGATTATCACTTATAGCTAAAAATGAAAAAAAAAACTGAGAGAAAGATGCAGGACAGTTATGGCGGAATGCATGATCTGGGATGGGGGGGGGGAGGGAAAGGGAAATAAGCCTGAACTGAATTGGAAAAAATGTATGAAATGCACAAAGCATCAATAAAAATTAATTAAAAAAAAAAAAAGAAGTACAGAATTCATGGTTATTTCTTCTAATTATTATATTATTTATGCTGATGGATTAACCTCATTATAGAGTCTCCGAGCACAGCCAAGGCCTGTGGTGTCCTGGAAGGCTGGGCTGGTTTGTGAAGCAAGAGGGCTCAGGAGCTCTGAGAAACCTCGGAACTCCTTGCACGCGCGCGTGCGTGCGTGCGTGCGTGTGTGTGTGTGTGTGTGTGTGTGTGTGTGTGTTCTTGATGTAGTACTTTTGAGTCCTGCTAGAGTGAGTGGAAGAAAACTGTGAGGTCCTAAGGGGACCCCCACCCAGAGAGGCCAAGGTGTTTGTTTGCTCAAGGAATAGAGGGAGCCTCTGACCCCAGAGCCATTCCATTCCTTCTGCTTTTCTGGGTTGTTTGTTTGTCTGGCTTTTGAGATAAGGTCTCCGTGTAGCCCCAGCTGGCCTGGAACTCGCTATGTAGACCAGGCTGGCCTCAAGCTCACAGAGATATGCTTGTCTCTGCTTCCCAAGTGCTGAAATTAAAGGCATGTACCACCATGCCAAATCCTTCTGCTTTTCTGAAAAACAAAAAACAAAGAAAAGTCCAAAGCATACTTGAGCTGGAGAGCTTCAGCTGTCAACTGGACACACCTGGGAAGAGGGAAGCTCAGCAGGGGAACTTCCTCTCTCAGATGGGCCTGTGGCCATGTCTGTGAGGCATTTTCTTGATTGTTGAGTGATGTGGAAGGCCCAGTCCACTGTGGGTGGTGCCACCCTTTGAAGGTGGTCCTGGGTTGTATAAGAAAGCTGAGTTATAAAAAGAAAAATAAAAAAAAAAAAGAAAAAGAAAGCTGAGTTATAATATTTTTTTGTATAAACTACACAGTGTTTGTAAAAAATTTAATCAGTGAATGTGTAACTACTGCATTTTGTTTGGAGGTTTAAACTTCTGAAATTTCAAGTTTATTGAATAGTGAAAAAAAAATCAGTATTAAGCTGGAAAGCAGATATGTTAGTTTATTGATTAGTTAGTGTCTCCGTGTCACTGCAATACATTTTGGGATGCATAGACCTATTTTATGCCTATGTTGACATAAAATTTTTGTTTTTTTGAGATAGGGTCTCCCTTTAGTCCCAACTGGCCTGGAGCTCACTCTGTAGACCATGCTGGCCTTGAACTCACAGAGATCCACCTGCTTCTGCCTCCTGAGTGCTGGAATTAAAGGTGTGCACCACCATGCCTGGCTAATGAATGTTTTTTTTTTTTTGTGTGTGTGTGTGTGTGTGTGTTGACGAGAACATTTTGGCGTGAGGATATATTACACTCACTGAGAAGTGGTAGTCTAGAATCCATTTAGAAATTAAACACATCTCTCTATTTTTTTATGAAACCAAGGAAGGATTCATGCTTCCTGAAATATGATAATTGTCCAAAGTGCTCAGCCTTAGCAAACCTCAGGCCACACACTATGAAGCCTGCTAGTGATTCTTTGGATCCTTTCATTGCTGGGGGCAGTTGCAGCAAGCAGGGATGAGGGCTGCAGGAACTGCGAGCCGCCCCTCTGACCTTCCTACCCCCTGTGTAGCCCCCCTCCCAGTTTAATACTTAGTTTCTGCTCTCTCAATCCTGTTTCTCCATTGCATGAAGCCTTAACGCATCGCTGCCCATCCTAGTACCTTGAAAAACCAGATGCAGCAATAACTGCAGTGTCCATGCAGGAACAGGGATGAGAAACATGTGTCCATTCAAAGTTCCATGCTGCTCTGCCAATTATTGCTGAAACTTGGTAAAGGGTGGGCCTCCTCTGCTGCCACCCTCTGCCTCTGCTTGGTGTGGAGAGGGGAAAGTCAGAAAAGCCCAGGAAGGAAGCAGTATATGATTCAGTGTAGATTCACCTGGTTGCTGTTGGTTTAGCTTGCTGTTGGATTTTTAGCACCATATATACAAAGTCTTGTCAAAATGAATGAAAGGCCTAAATATAAAACCTAAATCTCAAAAAGCTTTAGAAAAGTACAGAAAATACTTGTGGACTTAAGGTACAATTCTTAGATATAAAACTGAAACTATGATCTATGACAAGGGAGCTGATAAAATGAAGTGCTCTTCATTGAAGGGAATGAGGAGAAAGCCACAGGGGAGGGAAATGCCTGCATAGCCACCCTCACGGGACATACGCACAGAACACACAGAGAACCTCGCAAATCCAATAGCTAATAAAACTAATGAAAATGTCTAAAAGGAACTGTTCTAGTTTCCTTTCAATTGCTGTGACAAAACACTCTGACCAATTCCAACTTGGGGAGGAAAGGGCTTATTTGGCTCACATCTCCTTGGTCACAGTTCATCACTGAGGGAGCCCAAGGTAGGAACTCAGGGCAGGAACCTGGAGGCAGGAGCTGAAGCACAGGTCATTGAGGAACACTGCTTACTGGCTTGCTCCCCTGGTCCATGCCCAGCCTGCCTTCTTATACTGTCCATAACAACCTGCCTAGGGGTGGCACCGCTCACAGTGGGCTGGGCCCTCCCACATAACAGTTAGAACAGTACTCCTAACAAAACAAAACAAAACAAAACAAAACAAAACAAAAAACAGTACTCCTCAGATGTGGCCACAGGCCAGTCCAATGGAGCCAATTCCCCAATTGAGGCTCCTTCAACCCAGGTGTGTCAAGCTGACACAAAGCTATCCAACACAGGAATTTATTTATTTATTTATTTATTTACTTATTTATTTATTGGTCTTTTCAAGACAGGGTCTCCCTGTAGCCCCAGCTGTCCTGGAACTTGCTCCGTAGATCAGGCTGGCCTTGAACTCACAAAGATTTGCCTGCCTCTGCCTCCGAAGTGCTAGGATTAAAGGTGTGCACCACCATGCCTGGCTTAGGAACATATCTATTTTTAAAATATGGAGACAGAAGGATGGAAAAGGTACTTGTGATTCCAATCTAGTGCTGCGTTTAATCCCTGAAGTCCACATAAAGGTGGATGGAGAAAACTGACTCCAGAGTTGTCCTCTGATCTCCACATGTGCTCAGTGGTATGTGTGTGTGCCCACATGCATACACCTCACACACACACACACACACACACACACACACACATACACAAATGATAAAAAATTTTAAAAGATGTGGCTGGCCAGTAAGCACATGGAATATGCTCAATATTCTTAGTCATTTGTGAACCACAAATTAAAAACCACAGTGAGTTACTACTACACACCAGAAAGGCTAAAATTCAAAAGACAGATAACATCAAGAGTTGACTGTCTCCCTCAGCCCCTAGCACTGCCCTTGGGGGTAGGTGTTGCCCGTCTGTTGGAGCTAGCTGTCCCTCACTCGCTGAAAAGCATCACACAGGCAGATCACTGCAAGAGACAGACCCTAGTGAAGCACCACTGATCCCCATGTCCAATTCACATCTTCATCCAAGTCATGCCCAGAGATGGCCAGGGGGTGATGGTTCAGCTTGAGAACACCTTTATGAACCCCGCAGCCAGGCCCCAAGAAGCCAGTTCTTTCAAACCATATTTTATTATTTAAAAATTTTATGTGTATGAATATTTTGCCTGCATGTATATAAGTGCGCCAGGTGTGTGCAATATCCTTGGAGATCGAAAAGGGCTTTAGATCCCTTGGAACTGGAGCTATGGAAAGTTGTAAATTGACATGTGGGTGCTGGGAACTGAACAGCGGTCCTCTGCAAGAGCATCCAGTGTTTTTAACCACTGAGCCATCTCTCCAGCTCCGAAAAGCCTGTTCTGCTCTTGTCTGGCAGCTCATGGGAATTGGGATAAGTGACTTGAAGGCGCCGTGTCCTGTGTGACATCACATCTTTCTCTGGGGACCAGACAGAATCTGTACCTTCCTTTCAGCAACCGCAGTGACAGAAATGAGGACCACTGTATTCTGCTTTTGTCTTACATCATACAGATTCTAGAAACCATGTGTGTGATTTCATCTCAGTACAAATGCCATATCCTACCCCATGTCCAAACTGGCTGCCATTGATTTACTCAGTAACTCAGTAGTTGCATCTATTTAAAACTTGGAAGTCGTCATTCAGCTCTCTCTCTCTCTCTCTCTCTCTCTCTCTCTCTCTCTCTCTGTCTCTCTCTCTCTCTCTGAAGAAAACTTGCAGGACTTGGTTCTCTCTACCATGTGGGTCATGAGGATAAAACTCAGGTCATCAGGCTTAGTAGCAAGTGCCTCTATCTGCTGAGCCACCTTGCCAGCCCTGTTTAAAATCTTTTAATTAAAAAATTATTTATTTTTGTTCTATGTGTAAGAGTGTTTTGTTTGCATGGATGTAAGTGCACCTGTGTTATGCACTGCCTGTGGAGGCCAGAAGAAAGTGTTGGCTCCCTTGAAACTGGAGTTACAGAAGGTTGTTAACCACCATGTGGTGCTGAGAATCAAACCTGGGTCCTCTGCAAGAGCAGCCAGTGCCTGAACCACCGAGCCATCTTTCCAGTCCTCCCTGATTAATTTTTTTTTTTTGTCATTTCCAGACAGGGTCTCCCTGGTAGCCCCAGCTGTCCTGGAACTCACTCTGTAGACCAGGCTGGCCTTGAACTCACAAAGATCCGCCTGCCTCTGCCTCCCAAGTGCTAGGATTAAAGGCGTGCGCCACCACGCCTGGCTCTCTGCTTAATTTTTTAAAAGGAGTTCATTGCATGACCTGATTAGGTTTTTTTTGTCCTGATTAGTTTTTAGAGTCACCTCGGAAGAGCATTAATGGACAGATTTCAGAAGTTTTTCTGAAAAAAGTTAGTCATTGTGAAGAAGAAGCTTCCAGAAATGCTAAACTAAACCCAGGTTGGAGGTACCCCATAACACAGATGCTTTGCACCTGAGTGGCACAGTAGCATCTATCCAGGTCCCTTGTGCTATGTGATGTATTTTTCATATTGATTCATGATGTCATGAAGTAGGTTATGATACCCATTTAACAGATGAAACAAACAGAGGCTCACAGAGGTGACTTACCCAAGGCCACTCAGATTGTGAATACTGTGCTCTGAGCTGTGAAGATCAGGTTCCAGTCCAAAACTCCTTCCATTATATCTGTGAGCAGTGATCAGATGGGGCTTCTTTACTCTTTGCTGCTGCTTTGAGGCTAAGAGACCTGGTCTTGGCTTCAAGCCTAAGTGTGAATCTCAGCTCTAGTTCCATCTGCTATGTGTCCTTAAGAAAGTACCTTAACATCTCTGAACTTCAATGATCTCACAGTAAAATGGGCATTAAAAAATCCATTTTATTGGCTTGTTGAGAAGATTAAATGAGGTACTGTAAACAGAGCCCCAATTGCAGTGCTTGATCAAGTTATTGCACAGAACGTTGTATTTAATGTAGTTACCTGCATAAGTCATAAACTAATGAATGCGGTGCCTGGGAATGGATGCTCTGGAGCCTCTTTGATCACAATCTGCATTCAGCTGGTACATCATGAATGTTGGTTTTTCAGTAATTTTGAAGGACGTTGATGTTCAAGCCAGTAAGCACCTCTGCTACTTGCAGACGTGGTGTTCACAGGTGGCTGTGGAAGAGGAAACCACTCTGTCACATGCTGTGACTGGGGACCAGAAACACTGGTATTATTGGATCAGTTTTGTTATTAGCCACAGGTGCCTTCCAGGACACTCCAAGACCTCCGGTGCCCTGTGGGGAGCTGGCAATGCGAACGCTAAGGACTCTGGCCCTGACCAGAGCCCGCACATTTGTGTAGCCCACGACCAGCTTGTTTGGAAATGGAAAGAGGATGCTGAGCTCCCACCCAACTCCAGATAGTGTTTCCTGTTCATGTGCTCAGGTCGGATGTGGGTCCAACGGTTGTTAGTAAAGGGCTTCAAGCGCTGCCTTAGTGTTAGTGCGGGCTCTGGGAGGAAGTTCTGCAAAATACTGGCCTCAGCCCTCTGGAAAGAAAGGAAAAACCACAGTCCAGAACTTCTCTAAAATAGTGCAGCTCTTGCAGGGAGGGGCACACGTCTGCTACGGCTGAAAAAGGCACCCACCACCCACAGTGTCCTGGAGTTCAGGCAACCTCCTGTTGGTGCTGTGGTCCCCAGCCCCTGCCATCCAAAGCACATGTGAGTGCTTACTGTGACCATTAGGGGTCACTGTTGCAGCAGGACACATGTTCACCTGGGGTGGAGACAATTCCAATGAACTCTTAAGTTTAACTCCATCCTGGTACTGTTCCCACCAATCTAGCAGTGGGACTTGAGGCCAGCGACCAGCGACCAGTTGATCTGTATTTCACGCCCGCCGTCTAGCAGGAACAGCTCTCTGTGGTGGAAGGCGGAACAGTGGCTATCATGGGCTACTGTGGAGACATGTTAAATATAGTTTCATGATGTCTTTTAAAATTCATGTTGTATTCATCATAAACGATTTCAAACCTATAGAAAGTTAAGACAATATATCAAATTTTCAATTGAATCTTTTTTAAATGTAATTTTGTGTGTGTGCGTGTGTGTGTCTGTGTGTGTGTTTGTGTGTGTGTGTGTATGAGTGTATGGACTGCACGAATGTAAGTACACCAGTGTAGTGCAATGCCCAAGGAGGTCAGAAGAGGGCATCGGATCCCTTGGAACTGAGGTTACGACGGATGGTTGTTAGCTGCCAGGTGGGTACTGGGAATCAAACCCAGGTTCTCTGCAAGGGGAGTCAGTGTTCTTCACCGCTTAGCCATCTCTCCAGCCCCATAATTGAATCATTTTTTTTTTTTTTTTGGTCTTTTTGAGACAGGGTCTCTCTGTAGCCCCAGCTGTCCTGGAGCTCACTCTATAGACCAGGCTGGCCTTGAACTCACAAAGATCCACCTGCCTCTGCCTCTCCAGTGCTAGGTGCTAGGATTAAAGGCGTGTGCCACCACGCCTGGCCCATAATTGAATCTTAATACCCTTGCTATACTTTATTTCATTTAATAATTTGTAATTTTCTCTTAAGCAGGTATTGCTACATATTTTACTGAAATTATTCTTGGGTACTTTGTGGTTTTCGCTATTATTATTATTATTAATGTTTTCTTTTCCTTTTTCATCTTTCCTTAGTACTTTTCTGCAGACTATTGTTAGTACATTTATTTTTGTTTGAACTAATATTAGATTCCGATTTGAGATGATTCATTTATCTGTTAAGATGAAATTCTTTCATAATTTTTTTTTTGAGACAGGGTCTTTCTGTGTAGACCTGGCTGACCTGGACTTCGCCATGGAGACCAGCCTAGTCCTGAACTTGTACTAAGCCTTCTGCTACTGCCTCCCTTGTGCTGGATTGCAGGCATATACCATCACACTCTGACTCATAGTTCTGAAATGTTGAGCCATCTTTGTATATTTGAAAAGATTGGCACTGACAACAGAGGTTTCTGCAAAGATGGAAAAGTCCTGCTCAGTTCCCTAGGGATGCCATTAGACACACGCAGCTAGAGTGATTGAGGAACGGAACTTTATTTTTTATTTAATTTTCATTAATTATATACATCAATAGCCACATGCAATTCACGGCCTCTGTCCCTGCAGAATCCAGCTGTGGGCCTCTGCAGGGCTGTGAGGCTGCTAGGGGTTTGGCCCTTTTGAAATATCAAAAGTCACTGGCCTTGACACCAAACTTGACACTGTGAGGAAGTCCCAGCCTTTCTGCCACATGTTGGGTGTTGAGCATCCACCACTTAAGTCTGCTTCCTACTCCTTTCCTTAGCAGGAATCTGCACCCTCCCTCACAGTGTATCTTCTATGACAGAGCACAGTACACATTCACACTTCCAGTGAACACAGCACACACTCACACTTCCAGTGAGAAGTCCTAGCATTTATTTTTCTTTGTAAAAATACATATGCTCTCTGCGTACATACAGAAAAAAATACATATGGATTTGAATATTAAAGAAAAACTAGGGCCTAGATGGTGACATGATTCAGTAGGTAAAGGCAACTGCCACCAAGCCTAGTGACCTCAGTTGGATCTCCAGAACTCATTTGGTGGAAAGAGAGAACTGGCTTCTGCAAGCTGTCCTCCCCATAAACACACACTGGCTGTTGCATGATCATGCACATAAACACACACAAATCAATAAATGTAAAGAAAAAACAACTTAAAAAAGGAATACGTATCTTAGACAACTCAGGAAATAAAGAAGAAAAGGGTTAACCATATAATATTTGGCATATTTTCTTCTAATATATTTTCAGGAACTTCTAATGTATTTTCAACTCTTTTTTTTTTTTCAGTGTATGGTTGAAATTCTTTAACATATATGATTTAAAAGCCTGTTTTCTCCTGTAATAGTATTACATGAATTTTCTTTATCATATAAAGTTTGCAAATATGATATACTTAGAAGTATATTTTCCAGCGTGGAGACTGTCGTTTACTTAATTTGTTGTACATTTTTTATTTCTCCTTTTTTATGTCAAGAGATTTATAAACATAAAAATCTCTTGGCATAAAACTCTCTGGAATTCATCCAAAGTAAATTTTTAGGTACTAGCAAAGTAACACACACACACACACACACACACACACACACGCACACTGGTATTTTTGAGACAGTCTCCCTTTAGCCCCTGCTGGCCTGGAACTCACTATGTAGACCAGTCTGGCCTTGAACTCACAGAGATCTGCCTGCCTCTGCCTCCAGAGCACTGGGATTAAAGGTATATGCCACCATGCCATACGGTGCAGTAAACATATTTTAAGGCCTCTGATGCCTATTGCCAAAGTACTTTGCAACAAAGTGTACAAGTGTATGCTGTGCCCGGAATTCACCTCCTGTATTACGTTGGTTTCTCTGTTGCATCAAGACCAAGGCAACTTACAGAGGAAGAGTTTCTTGGGTTTATGGCTCCAGAGGGATGAGAGTTCTCGGTGGGAGGCCACAGCAGGAGGTGCTGATGTCATCAAGCACATGCAGGAAGCAGAAAGAGCAAGATGGAAGTCGGGCAAGGCTAGGAACTTCCCAACCCCCTAGAGATGCACTTCCTCCAGGAGGGCACACCTCCTGGATCCCACAACTCTCCTCAAACAGCACCACCAACTGGGGACCACATACCAAGTGTTCAAATACTTGACTGGCACTTTGACAAGAATTTTTCATCCATTTTACTTTAGGTGAATAAGCATATTGCTTACATGTATGTAAGTGTACTCATGTTGTGCAATGCCCGTGAGAGTAAGAAGAGGGTGTTGGATCCCCTAAAACTTGAGTTACAGACAGTTGTTAGCTGCCATGTGGGTGCTGGAAATTAAACTCACGTCCTCTGCAAGAGTAGTCTGTGCTCTTAACTGCTGAGCCAACTTTCTAGGCCCCAGGCAAGAAATTTTTAAAAATTATTTTAAATTGTGTGTGTGCACGTGCGTGCGTGCGTGTAGGTGTGTGTGTGTGTGTGTGTGTGTGTGTATGGATATGTGCATTTAAGTACAGGTGCAGAGCAGTTGGAGTCCCTGAAGCTGTGGTAACAGGTAGTTATAAGGGCTTGATGTGGGGACTAGGAAGGAAACACAGGTCCTCTGCAAGAGCAGTACCTACTCTTAACCCTGAGCCATGTCTTCAGCTCAATAGGCAAGAAACTTAGGCTCCATTTCACTGCTGAACATTAAGCTTGCTTCATTAGT
This sequence comes from Rhizomys pruinosus, assembly GCA_009823505.1. Taxonomy (NCBI): domain Eukaryota; kingdom Metazoa; phylum Chordata; class Mammalia; order Rodentia; family Spalacidae; genus Rhizomys; species Rhizomys pruinosus. The sequence goes on along the minus strand of VZQC01001128.1, from coordinate 573,009 downwards.
GAGCTATCTGCTCAACAATTTTATGTACTTGGTTATCAGAATCCCAGTGCTCATTCATTCATCGTAAGAACATGCACTGGGGCTGGAGAGATAGCCTAGCGGTTAAGAGCACCAACTGCTCTTGCAGAGGACCGGGTTTGATCCCCAGCACCCACATGGCAGCTAAGAACCGCCTGTAACTCCAATTCCAGGAGAACTCCAGTTCCAGGGGAATCCGAGACCCTCTTCTGACCTCTGCGGCATTGTACAACATGGGTGCACAGACCTACATGCAGACAGTACATTCATACACATACAAAAAATTAAATAAAATTAAAATAAAAATAAATAAAATTAAAAAAAAGAACATGCACTGATGATCTGTAGCAACCTTCCGTCCATTTTGTTTATTGTGACTATTTTCCGTTACTGACTTTGGAAAACTTGGGTGTTTGGTTTCCAGTGTTTCTGTCTCCTTTTCCTGCTGGGTCCTGCTCTGCCCACTGTGGGTGCAGGACAGGCTCTGCGAGCAGGACAGGCTCTGCATTTCCTGCTCCACTTCTCCCTACTGGGTCTCTTATTCCACACTGCAGTTACCAGCTGTGGCTCCCTGTCCCCCAGGAATACCCTCCTTGGGTCAATTGCCCCCTACCTAGCTCTATTTAGGTTTTTGTTTCTTTGATTTTTGTTTCCCATTCTATTTTTAAAGATAAAGTCTTGCTATGTTGTCCAAGCTGGCATTGAAGCCCTGGAGTCTAGCAATCCTCTTGCTAGATACCTGCCTTTCAGATAACTCTGTTGGCATGGAATTCCCTGGTATCCTAGGCTCCATACATTCTGGCCTTATGCCTTCCCCAACACTTGCCATTTTTTCTAGTTGTCTCCCTAAAGGTACCATCATCTGTGCAGCTGGCAGGAAGCAGGGATGCGCTTACCCCTCTGTCTGCCACTTCACCCTGCCTGTTCCCTCGGCCTCTCCGTGATTGTGCCCACTTCGCCCTGCCCGTTCCCTCGGCCTCTCCGTGACTGTGCCCACTTCGCCCTGCCCGTTCCCTCGGCCTCTCCGTGACTGTGCCCACTTCGCCCTGCCCGTTCCCTCGGCCTCTCCGTGACTGTGCCCACTTCGCCCTGCCCGTTCCCTCGGCCTCTCTGTGACTGTGCCCACTTTGCCCTGTCGGTTTCCATGACTGTGCCCACTTCGCCCTGCCCGTTCCTCGGCCTCTCCATGACTGTGCCCACTTCGCCCTGCCCGTTCCCTCGGCCTCTCCATGACTGTGCCCACTTCACCCTGCCCGTTCCCTCAGCCTCTCCGTGACTGTGCCCATGGATTCTTTCCTGGAGAAAAACTTTTTTTTGTTCCTTAAGCTTTCCTAGTAAAAAAGTTTAAATATATAAAAGTGTGGGGGCTGGAGAGATGGCTCAGCAGTTAAGAGCACTGGCTGCTCTTGCAGAGGACTTCAGTTCAATTCCCAGCACCCAAATGGCAGCCAAACAACCGTCCGTAACTCCAGTTCCAGGGGATCTGACACCCTTTTCTGGTCTTTGCAGGCATTGCAGGACACAGGTGTACTAGTATACATGTAGGTAATACACTCATACACATAAAATAAAAATAACAAAGTTAGAAAGATATAAAAGTTTCCAGGCATGGTGGCACATGTTTTTAATCCCAGTACTTGGGAATCTAGTCTACATAGTAAGGCCAACTGGGGCTACAGGGAGACCTTATCTCAAAACAACATATGTATATCTATATCTATATATATGTTATGCATCTTCTTTTCAGACTTCATACATGCTAACATTAGCCATGAAATGGATCAAAGCTTTGAAGGAATAAGGACACTGTAAATATCACCACAGTGCAGTTTGGCACTCTGTAAACCTGTCATCCATCCTGTCTTCCTGTAAGTAACCATGATTCTGAGGCGGCTGAGTATCATACTATACATTCTTTTGTGTGTTTTTTTTTACATACATGTAAGTCTAAAAAGACAGCATTTGCATAAACTGGCATCAGATATATGTTGAAATCGCTCTTTCGTTTCCTAGGTACAGCGAGAGCACATGCAGCTTTCTTGCACCCAGCACGTCCCTGTGTGTGGCCGCCCACTTGTCTGCCGGCTCTCAGGAGCCCGCCGTCCCTGCGCTCACCCAGGCAGCACGTTCCTGTGTGTGGTTCCTGTGTGTGGCCGCCCACTTGTCTGCAGGCTCTCAGGAGCCCGCTGTCCCTGCGCTCACCCAGGCAGCACTTGTTCTGGGCAACTCTGGAAGGGTAAAGGCAGGGCTGCCGTGTGCACACTTGTAACCCACTACTTCGGTCTCGAGGCAGGAAGAGGATGACACTGTGAGGATCCTTATGGGACATAGGGTGTCTTTTTAAACAGGGGAGCAGGAAGTGATGTGTGTGGAACCCAGGAACCCACTTGGCTATTCCCAGGTATTCTCCTGCCTCACCATAACTGCAAACAGATAGCAGCTTCACTGGACCGCAAGGTCACCAAAGACTCAGGAGTCACAGATAGAAGTCTTAAGTCTCCTCACTGGATGTGGCCCAGACTTGCTCAGGTGACAACAGCTGAGGCCGAGGGAACCCTGGAATGGCTAACTGGACACAGACCACACGACTGGCAATCAAGCCCTGAGACCAGCTGCAGTAACTACTTCTGTCCCCAGCAAGAGACGTCTTTAGGGATCACGGAGGTGTTGCTCTCCAGAGCTAAAAAAGCTGAAGAGAGACTAGATGGGTGCAAGACTGGCCTGTGACGGCCAAGAGAGTTCAGGGCTTTGACATGCAGCCAGGGGAGAGGCCTGAGGCTGCCGCCAGCCTCTATTCCACCCCGGGACAGGGCACAGCCTCCCACAGGCTCTCTGGCTTCAGTCCCAGCAGAGTGCACTGCAAGGTCCTGGACTCCCAAAACAGACGGGAGGCTTGGTGACCCTCGGCCAGGCTGAGCTTCTTTACTGTGCCGTACTCCGGGTCTCCTCACAACTCTTGCATCTTCCCACAGGCCCATGCCTGGGAGGCACCAGACATGCCTACTCCATTTACAACCTCTGCTGCTGAGCTATGCTTCAAGCAAGTGAGTGAAGGTCTATAGGAAAGCTGAAAACTGGGGGCTGGAGAGATGGCCCAGTAGTTAGGAGCATTGGATGCACTTGTCAAGGACCTGGGTTCTGTTCCCAATACCAATAGGGTGGCTCACAGGCATCTAGAAGTCCAGGTTCAGGGATCCAACACTGGAGTTATCTATCTTCTGGCCTCCACAGGCATTGCATGCATGGTTACACTTGCATACAAGCAGGCAAGTACTCATATAAAATAAAAAAATATGAAAAATGTTAGAATAAAAGCAGCCTTTAATGTGACGTCAAATTTGATTTATGAAAATGTGGAGTGTTGGGCATGTTGTCTTTTATTTTTCTTTCTATAGATTACTGGCTGGGGTGGTGGGGGATTAGTTACAGATTAGAGCTAGTTTGAAGCTTAGCACCTGGAACTGCCCCCATCCCCTGCCCTCACCCCTCCTGGCCAGGCAATGCCATCTGCCAGGCTCCAATTTAGACTCAGGGGTTACCATGCATTTTTCTCAATACTGCTTTGTGAAGATGAGCGAGCATGGGTCTAAGTCCAGTTCAAGTGCCTTAGTCTGCACGTTGACTTGGGGAGGCCATTGTAGCTTCTCATGCAGGGCAGAGGACGGCTCTGCTTCCATTCTCACACTGAAGCTGCTGGCCTGGCCCCTACCTCTGACTGGTGACATCTGATTGGTGGAGTGTGAATGCTGATCCCCCCCTCTTCCCAGAACACATGTGAGAGCTGCCGTCCTCTCCAGCGACTCCTTTCCTAGGACCAGCTGGAGCTATCTTGTGGTAACCCTCTTTTTTTTTTTTTTGGTCTTTTCTAGACAGGGTCTCCTTGTAGTCCCAGCTGTCCTGGAACTCACTCTGTAGACCAGGCTGGCCTTGAACTCACAAAGATCGGCCTGCCTCTGCCTCCCAAGTGCTAGGATTAAAGGTGTGCGCCACCACGCCCGGCGGTAACCCTCTTTTAAACTATAGCACCATCAACCTTGCAGACAGTATTTCTGAAGGCGAGACTCCAGAGAGTGGACTCAAACATTTCCCTGTACGGTTTTTCCGGTTGAGCAATGTTTCAACACAAAATGTTCCCTTGTAATTAGGCTGTCTGCATTTAAGCTTTTCCCTGCTTGACTTGAGTTTTGTTTAGTCAGCATTTCAGGGCTGGGCTACATAGTGAGCAGCTGTCTGAAAGACATCCTCTGGTGTGTACATGGAGAGCCAGGGCAGGGAGCTGGAGGAAGACCCAGGCCATCCTTCCCTCGCCAGCACTGCATTTAATGTGGGAACTCATTCTGCTTTTGAGATTCCCTCTCCTCTCCCTTCCCTGTTAAAGAGGGCATTTAGAGAGAGAGAGAGAGAGAGAGAGAGAGAGAGAGAGAGAGAGAGAGAGAGAGAGAAACAAGTGATGCCAGATGTAGGAATTCTTCCAACTTAAACAGAAGAAAAAAAAGTGATCTGGAAAGCAGTCCACAATGTAAGAGGCAGCTGATACAGGATCCGGGGCAGACTTCCCAGCCCTTTGTGTGCTGGGGTATCCCCAGCTTCAGACTTGCCCATGCCCCTCCCTAGCTCACCAAAACTGCAGCAGAAGCAACATCCAGCTAAAACCAGGGCTGTAACGACTAAGGCTGAATTCTTGAGCATTTAGCAACAAACACCAAGAGCAGGGGCCAGTGTTTGGTTTCTAGTGCTTTGGTTAAAGGTAATGTGCGACACATTTGCAATTTTTTCACTGTATTTGAATGTTACTAAAGACAGAACCAAAACGAAGAAATACCGTGATGCTACTTTGTATTTATTTTTGTCTTTTTGAGACAGGGTCTCCTTGTAGCCCCAGCTGGCCTGGAACTATGTAGACCAGGCTAGCTTCCAACTCACAGATACCACCCACCTGCCTCTGTCTCCCAAGTGCTGGGATTAAGGGTGTATACCACTACACCTGGCTTATTTATTTTTATGACAAGGTCTCACATAGCCCAGGCTGGCCTTGAGTTCCCTATGTAGCTGTATATGACTTTTAATTTTTGATCTACTTGCCTTCACCTCCAGATGTTGGGATTATAGGTATGTGTCATTATGGCTGCATTTCGATGCTGCTTTCAAACTTAGCAACACAGGAAGGAGGGACCTAACAATACAGATCACATGACCGCAGCCCCGGGCTAAGAGGGCAATCATGAGTGCTGTGTCCTGTTGCATGTCAGAGCCCACACCCCAGATGCAGCTTTGCACTTGTGGATGCAAGTAAATCTGCAATGAAAGTTCTAAGGGACAGTTACCTCTAGAAACCATCTGATCACCATTTGGGACCTTAGGGAGTACAGCCATATATATATATGATCAATTATTGTTTTGAGACAGGGGCTTCTGGTAGCCCCAGCTGGCTTGGAACTCACTCTGTAGATCAGGTTGGCCTTGACCTCAGTCAAGGTGTCTATCAGGCTTTGGTAACTACTATAGTTTGGGGTTATGTTGATATAATTTTCTGCATTTCATTCTCCAATACAAAATTAATTTTAGGTGGCAGCTGACTCAGGTTGGCCATTTAAAAATATTGGAGAGAGGGGCTGGAGAGATGGCCTAGCGGTTAAGAATGCTGACCGCTCTTACAGAGAACCCAGGTTCGATCCCCAGCACCCACATGGCAGCCAAGAACTGTCTGAAACTCCAATTCCAGGAGAACTTCAGTTGCAGGGGAATCCAACACCCTCTTCTGACAGTACATTCATATACATACATAAATAAAATTTAAAAAAATATTTAAAAAAATGATTGGAGAGAAGGTTCTGCAATTAAGAAAGAGCACACAATGCTCCTGCAGAAGACCAGAGTCAGATTCCCAGCACCCACGCTGGGTGGCATACAACCGCCTTTAACTAGTTGAGCTCCTGGAGACCTGAGGCCTCTGATTTCTGCAGCACACAAATCCATACATACCTACACCTGCACCCATACACAGTATTTTTGAAAAGGAAAGGATAACTGGGTCTAATAGTCGACAGCCTGTAACCCTGCACTTTGAAGGCTGAGGCAGGAGGATGGCAAGTTTTTGGTTGTTTTTTTTTTTTTGGTCTTTTTGAGACAGGGTCTCCCTGTAGCTCTNTTTTTGGTGGTCTTTTCGAGACAGGGTCTCCCTGTAGCCCCAGCTGTCCTGGAACTCACTCTGTAGACCAGGCTGGCCTTGAACTCACAAAGATCTGCCTGCCTCTGCCTCCCAAGTGCTAGGATTAAAGGCGTGTGCCACCATGCCTGGCTCATATGTGTTTTAAGTAATGAGGTAAAATTTTCAAAAATTGCTGGGTGTGGTGGCACACGCCTTTTATACTAGCACTTGGGAGGCAGAGGCAGGCGGATCTTTGTGAGTTCAAGGCCAGCCTGGTCTACAGAGTTTCCAGGACAACTGGGGCTACAGAGAGACCCTGTTTCAAAAAGACCCCCCCCCAAAAAAAAAATGCAAAAAAAAATTTCCAAAATTAAAAAGAAACCAACAGGTAGAATACACTGGAAAAACAAAACCAAAAACCCCACATCTATTTTCTGTCTCAGTTGAAATCTGGTTGCAGTCAGCAGTTAAAAACCAGCCTAGCCTGGCAGGCAGACATGGTACATGCCTATAATCCAGGACTTGAGAGGCTGAGGCAGGAGGATTTCAAGTTTGAGGCTAGCTTGGTCTACACAGTGAGACCTGCCCATAAAGACAAACCCATCAGCCAAACAAGACACTCATAAGCTACTGCAGAGACTGGTAAAATTCAAGAACGGAGATGAGAGGCAGGAGCTCATGAGAAGACTCAAGAACGGGGCACGGCTCCCCTCCTGATTCTGATAAACAGCTAAATGTTACACTGGGGCACAAACTGTCCCATAAACTCCAAAAACAAGCCACAAAATCCACATTAGAATATAAGTTTTTTAATTTTTATAAATAACATCTGTTACAAAGATAGTTTACCCAGCTAAATCACAAAACCATCAACTCAAGATATCCAAATTACGTTTTATTAATAAAACAAGTAAAAACTGATTTATCATTCTTCACATAGAACTGCAGAGGAAGCTGAAAAACAAGGCCTACTTTAAAACAAGATGCATCAAATGGACGAGCATGGGGGGATCTGTCTATTGTTAACTAGGATTGCATACCTCTTTCCATACACAGAATGCAAAGCCTGTAAATCAAGGCTCTGACCTTTGTAACGACCACCTGTAATAATCCTGTTTGTTTAAAACACAGCCACTTGCAAACACTCACGGTGGATGCCAGTCTACATTATGTCCTGTCTTCTGCTGTATTTCAGCACTGCCCTTAGCTCCATTCTAAGCACTGATATATTTCATAATTCCTTTCAAATGCATACTGTTACTTTTTCTTGATTCCATTTAGTTATATACATTCCTGATCATCTGAATATTTATTTCCTTACAAAAATATATCATCAAAATAAAGAGATGTTTGAGGTTGCTTCAGTGTTCAAGTTTGCTTGTTTTTCTTTTTCTTTTTTCCAGCTTTTCTTCAGTTGTCCTAAAGATGACTATGTTTTATAAATACACATGATACTGCCACCAAGTCAGGTTAGAAATGGATTGTTCCAACAGTAAAGCATTTAAACTTCCCCAAAGGGGGGGGGGGGTGCTGTCGGCACTGCTGGTTTTGAAACTGTACTTTCTCAATGATAATCTGTGAAAGCTCTGTGGGACAGAGATGAACGAGCTCTGTCAGTGCGTTAGAATAGCTTCTTTTAAGCTTCTGTGGAAGACAAACAATATGTTTGGTCACCCACTGCTGAGTCAGTCTATAGAGAGACCTACAGACATAACTGTAATGTTTTCTGCGATTCCTTGTGCAGCATTTGTATGTCTTCACAGAACATTGGCACCCATGGGGGCAAAGTACAAAGTAGAGGAAAGTTATCTTGTGCATAGTTTCATTTCATTAATGCTTTTTTATTTTACGGCATTGCTTTTCTCAGGTAAGGCTTAAAAAGGGACATGATGGTGCTTACTCACTAAAAGGAAAAAAGAAAATTAGTTAACAAAAGTTATTACACTATACATATAGAAATATAAGAAAATAATGAAGAAATCACTTAAAGCAGACTGGAGCCATCTGTACAGTAGGAAAAGCATTGGGGGTTTCACTGCGGGTTTGTACAGACGATGAGTACTGCTCTCCTTTCATCATTAGACCCTAGATGCTGGCTTCACAGACATGTCTTCAGCAAAGACAAGGACAAGGGCAAGAGTACCACAGATTCATGAAGTTCTTCCCGCATCCACTGGCACAATGTGGCAGCGAAGAGTTTTTAAATAGTTAAACCTTGTTCTTTCTCTTTAGGTATGTAGTGTTTTGACTGAAAGCTTCAAAAGAACAAGACAGCTATCATTCCATTCCTCCCTCCTGTCAAAATTCAGTAGTGACACGAGGGGGAAAGTGCTGGGCACACTGAGGCATCGACAGAGTGAGAACGATTATCGTGGGATGTAGTAACACTGTACATGGTCAGGCAGCAGGCAACCCAGTCTTAGCAGGTCACCTTTCATGTGACGAATTTCAACTGCCCATGACATTAGACTGAGGTATCATTAGCTCTGTGGCTGACGCGGAACATTAGTACAACACCATCTTGTCACTCCTTCAACTGGACAAAATCCTTTGTAGCAGTGAAACACCCGACGACAGACGTCTTTCTGGAGTTTTAGGGAAGACGTGGGGACTTCTGGCTCAGAAATGCCGTGGCATCTCGCACTGTTCACAGCGGATTAAGGCTGGATGATTCAAAAAAGTACAGGCAGTGCAATTCCACTGAGCCCCCTCATCATCTTCTGTGTCTTGAGTCTTTGGTGCTTTGATAGTGGACCTCTGATCTATAAGGAAGCAAAACAATCTGCTAAAAACACAAGCCCTGGATAACAAATAAAATAGAAAGAAGCCATTGTTTGTCTTTCTATGTTTTATAGACAGGGTCTCCCCATGTAGTCCAGGCTGGCCCTGAACTTGCAGCAATCCTCCTGCCTCAATCTGAGTGCTGTGATTTTAACGTGTGTGCTATTAGCACTTACCTTTAAAGAACTAATTTCTAAATTCTTGTCTTTATGTCAATAACAAACCTGAAGAGGTCACCAGTGTAAAAATGTCACTGAATATTCTTGTTTTAGTTTTACAATCAGGTGGAGTAGGGGAGAACTCAGAATCAGATTTAAGAACACAATCACTCATTGGGTGGGTCCTTCCCTATGCACACACTCTTCAGTATGCTTATGTTTGCTTTGGTTACCTTATCAAAAAGTGACTTGCTGCAACAATGTCAAGAAACTTTCTCCTTGTTTTCTCCCAGTAAGTTTCATATCCTTTAAATCTGTAATCCATTTGAGTTGATTAAAAATTTCCTTTTACGTTTATCTCTTTGTGTATACACATGTGAGTGTGTGTGCACCACTGCATGCATGTGGAGGTCAGAGGACTTGTGGGAGTTGGTTCTCTTCTTCGACCTTGTGGGTCCTGGGGATTGGTCAGATCAATGGGCTTGGTGACAAGTGCTCTTGTCTAATGAACCATTTCGCCAGCTCCATCTGAGTTGATTTTTGTATAGTGAGTGGGGTAAGGGTTCCGTTTTATTCTTCTGTACAAGGATATTTGACTTTCCCAGTGTCGTTTACTAAAACTACAGAGATTATCACTTTCCCCTACATGTTTTTGGTATTCTTATCAAAGACAAGTTGAAAACTAATGTATTTTGTTTCTATTCTATTCCATTGGCCCATACTTTTTATTTTTATGGTAATATTGTATTGTTCTGATTACTATAGCTTTGTGATTTATTTAGAAATAGGAGAGTGTGGTGTCTCTAGCTTTGATTACTTAGGGTTTTCCTGTCTATGAATTTTAGGATGTTTTTCCTTGTTTCTATAAAGAATGCTACTGGGATATTGACAGTGACTATACAGAATCTGTACATCACTTTGGGTAGCACAGACATTTGAATAGTTCTATCTCTCCAATAAATGAACATGAGATGTCTTTGCTAATGTCCGTCAGTGTTTTATAATTTTTGGTGTACAAGTATGCCACCATGCCTGGCTTTTATTTTTTTGTGTGAACTTTATTCTTAAGTGTTTATTTTTTCATTGCTATGTGACTGGAATGGTTTCCTTAATCTCTGTGATTTTCTTTGTACTTAGTTCATTATATCTGCAAGCATTTTTTTATCTTACATCCTTACGGAACTCACTAGTTTTAACAGTGAATGCTTGAAACCATGGATAATACTGAACCTGATGTACTTTTTTAAAAACCAAATACAAATACCCATAAAGTTAAATTTATAAATTAGGCATAATAGGAGATTAATAATGACAACTAATAAAATAGATTAAAATACTATACTAATAAAAACTATTTAAAACTTAAAAATTATTTCTGGAACTTTCCACTTAGTATATAAACCAAAACTGCAGATGGAACAAGATGACTATATGATCTTATCTTTGGCGAATAGGGATAATTTTACTTCCTCTTTTCTAACTTGGATGCCCTTTGTTTCTTTTTCTTGTACAACTGCTGTGGCTAGGGCTGTGTACTATGTTGAAAAGACGCAGAGATGGTGGACATCCTCGCCTTGCAGCAGATCTTAGAGGGAAGCCATTCAGTTTCCCCCCAATGACTGAGATATTGTTTTCATAAAATGGCCTTTATTATGCTGAGGTTATAATTTATACATTTTATACCTTTATTGACTGTGTGTATATGCATGTCCTGGTGCACAGGTACCACCATGTGCATGTGGAGGTCAGAGGACAACTTTAAGGAGTCAGTTCTCCCCTTGTATCAATACCAATGTGTACTCCAGGAATTGAATCTTGAACCCCAATCCATCAAGAATGCCTTTACTGGCTGAACCACCTTGCTGGCTTTTTTTTCTCTGTAGACCAGGCTGCCTTGGAACTCAGAGAGGTCACCTCCTAAGTGCTGAGATTAAAGGTGTGTACCACCATACTTGGCTCTCTATTTTTTTTTATTTTGTTTTTTTTTTTTAATTAAAACAATTTTTTATGTGTATTTTAATCATGGATATTGAGCTCTACTGATGCTTTTTCTGTAACTATTGACATAGTTTCTTCTTTCACTTTGTTTCTATGTGTTGTATTAACACTGATTAATCTGTCTATGCTGAACAGTTTTGGTATCTTAAGGATAAATTTTACTTGGTCATAGTTTATGTGTGCTCATGAATTTGGTTTGCTCATACCTTTAAGTAAGAATTTATGCACCATGTTCATGAGGTATATAGTTAGGCCTCCGGCCACAACCCCCTTGTTTTTTTGAGACAGGCTCTCATTATGTAGCCCTGGCTGATCTGGATCTCACAGAGACCTGCCTGCCTCTGCCTCCTGAGTGCTGGGATTAAAAGTATGTGCCACCATGCCTGCTTGTACTTTCTCTTAATTGTAGTGTTTTGGTCCCATATACTTGGAAGTGTTCTTATTTAGGTTTTTTTTGGAAGAGGACTGGCATTAATTCTTCTTTCAATGTTTCACAGAATTCTTTCACAAAGCCATCTGATCCTGGGCTTTTCTAGGAGATATTACAATTACTGATTCAATCTCCTTGTTGTTGGCAATCTTTCTATTTCTTCTTGATTCAGTCTGGATAGGTTTTCTAGGAATTTATCCATTTCTTTGAGGTATTCAGTTTGTCGTCATACAATTGTTCATAATGGTCCCTTAAGATCCTTTCATTTTTGAGGCAACTGTTGTGGTTTCTTCCAGTTTTGATTTATTCAAATCTTTCCCACCCTAATTTGTCTATCTAAAGATTTGTAATTTTAGGTTTATTTTATTTTATTTTTTTGAGATAGGGTCTCCCTATAGCTTCAGCTGTCCTGGAACTCACTCTGTAGACCAGGCTGGCATTGAACTCACAGAGATCCACCTGCCTCTGCCTCCCGAGAGATGGGATTAAAGGCATATGCCACCACACCGGGCTTAAAGATGGTTCTTAGCTGCCATGTGGGTGCTGGGAATCGAACCCAGGTCCTCTGCAAAAGCAGTTGGTGCTCTTAACCGCTGAGCCATCTCTGCAGCCCTAATTGTAGTTTTTAAAAATGTTTTCACTGATTTAATATTGCTTTTAAATTCTCTGATTTACTTTTGTTCTAATCTTTATTACTGCCTTCCATCTACTAACTTTGGCCCAAGTTTTTATTTTAGTTCCTTGAGGTATAAAGTTGGGTTGAGACCCCCCCTCCCCACTGTCTCATGAAGGCATTTATCTCTATAACCTTAACCACTTTGCATTGCTTTTGCTGTCTCTCAAGGTTTTGGTGCATTTCCGTGGTTTTGCTTTTTTCCAGATACTTTTGGGAAGAAGTGGGGTGCTGGGATTAAACCCAGTGCCTTGGACTTGCCATGCAACTATTCCATTACCGAGCTGAGCTACACTCTAGCTCACTCTCCAGAGACTTTCAATCCCTCAAAGATTCTGTGGCTAGTCAGGTCAGGTGTATTGTTTAATTTCCATGAAATTTCTAGTTTCATTCTACTGTGGCTGAACAATAACTGGAACAATTTTGACCTTAAATTTGTTAAGACAAGTTTTGTGAACTAACACATAGTCCATCCTAGAGAATTTTCCATGGGGATGAAGGAAGAACAATATTCCTTTACTGTTTGGTAGATAATTCTGTACACATTTGTATCTTCCTATTGAATTTATCTTTTTTTTTTTTGTCTTTTTGAGACAGGGTCTCCCTATAGCCCCAGCTGTCCGGATCACTCTGTAGACCAGGTTGGCCTTGAATTCATAGAGATCCACCTGCCTCTGCCTCCTGAGTGCTGGGATTAAAGGTGTGGGCCACCATGCCCGGCTGAATTTATCCTCTTATGTATGTAAAAATGACATGCTTAGGGACAGCTTTAGGCTTAAAAAGTATTTTGTCTGATTAATTACAGCTACTCATCATTTTAGTTATCACTTGTATAAAATCCTTTGACTTTCAGCCTACGTAACTTTAAATCTAAAAGGAGTCTCCTGAAGAGAGCATTCTGTTGGACCCTGTTCTCCGTGTTCGCTGACATTTGAGTAGGGAGCTTAATCCATTCTCATGTAAGGCGATAACTGGTAAATAAGGACTCATTTTAACCATTTGTTGTTTTGAGTATTTTGGTACTTTTTGTCCTCTTTTCCTTTATTCCTGTCTTCCTTTGTTATTTGATGATTTTTTTTTGAGTTGTTTAATTTCTTTTTACCTTCTGTATACCTGTTAATAGATTTTTTTCCCTTCTTTGTGGTTAGCTGGAGGGTTGCATAAAATATCTTTCAGTTATATCCTTCTATTTTAGGTTGGTAAAAATTTCAATCCATTAAAAAAGTATACTTTCACTACCCCACCTTTCCATATCTGGTGTTCTAATAGTCAAAATCTGCTTTCGTATTGTATGCTCAGTTACAAATTTTTCATTTGAATTCTCATACTAGGACTAGAAGTAAATTCTGCACATGATTAAAGTGTTCCAGCAACTGGTATGCCTATATATTTTCTTTTCACCAGAAGATTTATGCATGCAATTCCATTTGTATACACAGTTTAATGCCTGGCTCAAACATAGGCATATTTCAACATTTCTTGATGTAGTGCACACATATTCTGTGACTTTTTGCCTATCAATGCTGCAAAAACAGTATTAGATAACACTTTTGGAAAACCATTCATCTGGAACTCATGATATATTACTCAGAATTATACATAAAGAATGATATTCTTGAAAAACTTCTTTAAGGTGCCTTTTTTATCATCTGTTTAAAAATTTAAAGAATACCAATTTTTGAACTTCTTTTAAAAACCAAAACGTTCTGGCCGGGCGTGGTGGCGTACACCTTTAATCCTAGCACTTGGGAGGCAGAGGCAGGCAGATCTTTGTGAGTTCAAGCCCGGCCTGGTCTACAGAGTGAGTTCCAGGACAGCTGGGGCTACAGGGAGACCCTGTCTCTAAAAAGGACACAAAAAAAAAAAAAAAAAAAAAAAAAAGACCAAAACGTTCTATTTTGGGAGTACACAGTAACTAAGGTCTCAAACATTACTTTCAAAAGCCAAATACATTATACCTTTGCATCCTCCCCAGACCCCAGATTGTAAAAGGAAAATAAACCAACATCTTCCTAATGAATCCACTCCAGAATGCCAAAGTCTGAAGCATTTTGAGAGTGGAAAGTTGAGAAAAATAAAAAATTTCTAAGATGTTGCTTTCAAAATGTAACAATTTTCACACTTAATGGATACACTAACCTTTGGGTTTTGGTGGCACAGGACCTACAAATCCAATATTGTCATAAAAGTTATGAATAGCGCTGGGGTTAAAATGTGGTCCTGAAATATATAAAAAATAAATATATCAATATTTATATGGCTCAAAAATACTTTATTGCTAAAGCATTTCTTTCAAAAAATAAACAGAAGAAATGCTTTCAATTATTTTTACCTCTAATTTCAAATTATATGTAAAATTTCAAAAACATATCTGAAAGTATATGTATATAAGATAGTACTCATAAACAGAGGCAAGTGGTAAACTGGGGAAGAAATTAAATTAATGCTTGTAGGAGAGAATTAGAAGCAGACCCCCTAGTTCTATGTGACAAGTAAAAATAACAACTTATTGGCATTTTAAAATAAATTTAAATAAAATCAATAATCTTTCACTTTAATGGATGCTGGAATACACACAGAAATGTGATTAAAGACTTGTTAGTTTCGTATCTCTTTTATTTTATATAGTTCTATTATTTCTCCAACTTCAGAATTAGATTTTGGTGACAAAATTTTATTTAGGTTTTCTATGGAACTGAATTAAATGTGAATTTTTTTTTGCTACAATAAGAATTATTGCTGGTTACTAGTAGTAAGTATAAAAATCTATCATTGTCCTAAGAATGTATAACTATACTTTTTGTTCTTTTCTATTTTTATCAAGTAAGATAGTAGGAGATGGGGTACACAATTCTTGAAAGAAGATTATTGTGAAAGTTATATGAATACATCTCTATTAATAAATACTGCAACAGAGTCTCACAGCTAGAAGCAACACTGAGCATGCAGCTAGATGTGCTGCTCACTGTTGACCCTTACCAAGACACTCAAGAGACTGCAAGGGTATAAAATAGATCTGGTTACTTGTGAACCAATTTTGTACTTCTGTGGGCAGGGGAATAAAAATCCAGGTTTCTTGGGAACTATCTGGCTCTGAAGCTGAACATCTGAGATAGTGAGGAGGACTGATAGGCCTGTCCTCAGCCATGGTAAGAGAGTTGGCAGATTAGTCAATGAATTTCAGCTGAGTATGCACTGAACTTTACCTCGGGCTTGAAAAAGATCAATTTCTTTGGTTAAGCAGTCAATGTCAATCTGGAGTTGTCTATTACAACTTCTCAACTGCTGCATTTCTTCGAGCTGAAAAATAATTCCATGTAAAAAAGATTTGTATTGAATTCTCATGTCATTAGTTAAGAAAGAATGGAGCTTGGCAGGGGAAGGTAAGGACGGAAAAACAAGTATGAATTAAGAGCATTTGCAACAAACTAGATCAAGTCTTTACACTGTGGCAGACAGCCTATTCTCATGTTCAAGCACAGAAGTTACAACTGTTACATATGACTTACTGAAGGTATTTGGGATATGGAATTTGATCTCTTCAGGCGCCTTCGAGTTAGATTATTTTCCATTTCATTAACCTCAGATTTTAGTTTATCCAACTTTTTCTTTTGCATCTCAAGTTCTCTTTGAAGCCGTTCCATTCTGGCCTTCTGGTGTACCAATAGAGCTGCAATACACATTAGTAAACATGAAGGTCCACCCTCTATAGTAATTAACCTTTAAGCAGACTTGGAAAAAGAAAATAAATGAATTTCTGTGACAAGAATTTGCCAAGAATACCAACAATATTGTTAAGTACTTAAAATGTCCAAAAAATTTAACTTGAAAATTATTTTAATTATTTAAGCAAATAATGCACACTTTAAAAAATGCTTTTTATAGTTTGGATTGATCTACTTTATACTGCCTTAAGATAGTATTTTTAGTCTGTTACTTCTTTAAAAGTTCTAGCTTAGTAATTAACTGGCTCACCCCTATGTAGTTCACATCAGCCCTTTGGAAAGGAAAATCCCTTTCCTCCAGAGTGACATGTTTGGTCTATGTACGAAATATTCTAACAAGAAAAATTTACATGTTTTAGAAGGAAATATACAATAGGTTAAATATATTTTGATGTATATAATAAAACAGGTGGACTGATTTTAAAACACATAAATAATGAATTATTCAAATTGCGAAGTAAAAACTGTCATTTAGATAAATCAAACACTTATTTTCTCATAGTCAGATTACAATTTTTTTTTTTTTGAGACAGAGACTCCCTCAGCTGACCTGGAACTGGCTATGTGGACCAGGTGGGCCTCATTCTCAGAGATCTGCTCATCTCTGCCTAGGACTAAAAAAGGCATGTACCTCCATGCCCGGCTCTCAGATTACATTTTGTGGAAGGATTTTTACAAGAAGCAAAATAGTCTATGGCCATACTACCCTGAATGCACCTGATCTTGTCTATGAGAAATCAATCAAGCATGAATGTGAGCTGCCTGGGAAAAGGTAAAAAGCTATCAAAATTGGTGTATATGCCTAGGATCTACCTTTCGACAATATGAACTTTTGTCTTTTAGGATCCCTCAGTAGAAAAACACTTTGGGATCACTGATTACATGATGCAAGTCTACACACCTAAAAAGGAAGTCCAGAGGCAGACAATGAAAGAGTGTGGAGAAAAAAGATCAAGATTTGGAGAGATATTGGCTAAAAATGTGCCATATTTGAAGAAAATAAAAACGTAACAAATTCTAGAAGACAATGGATTTGTTTTCCTAACTTATCAGAAAGTATGAATGAATAAACATGTTTTCAAGTTCGAGAGAATTTATCAATACCAGGTAGCTGCTGAAATAATTACTAGCTTTTAATTTTTTTCACAAAGAGGAAATTTAGTAAAGGGATGGAGTGTAATGATAAATTATCAAGAAGCTCTAAGTACAAAAGTTAAACAAAAATGGTGAGTGTGGGAGAGTGGCAGAGATTGCAGAAAGCAAAGTGACCCTGAAATACTAGAAGACAATAAAAGTACGAAAATTAGGAGTATGCTAAGGGCTTTAAAGAGTTCACAGAGAACATCCTAGAGGAATGCTAAGCAAAGCTCATATTGAACTTCAGAGTGACTCTCTCCCGGCAGGCCCATACTTGGGTCTGTGCTACTGTCCTATGTTTCCCTGCCTCCTAAGAGTTATGTTTAAATCTGTATTAAAACTTCTTCTCCAACTCCAACATGTTAAATGTTTATGTAATACTACTGAAAGGAATTAAGGTGTAATCTCTAAATCATATGCCCAGTTTCTAAATTAAAATGTGCTTAACATTTCAAATTTAAACAAAAATAAAAGAGAAATAAAGAACAGGTAATTACTCCTAGAGAGCAAGAAACAAAGAAAATAAAATGTTATTAGTAACCATAATAAATACAATCTAAATAAATGTAACTGTTGAGACACAGAGAGCAGCAAAGCAAAAATTAAAATTTCACCTATATGCTGTTTACAACAAACACTTCCAATTCATCCACTCTTTCAGTTGACAGCCTCCTATTATTGTAGGCAACTTAAAAGAAGGAACCAAAGGCCAAAATTTCTGGCCTTTGTGAAACTTACAAAAGGAGAGACTAGGGCAGGAGAGGAGAGTAAGAACAAGATTTGAAATAGTCTTAAATAGGGAAAAAAAAGGACTTAAAAATTAAGTACCTTTTAAATAAATTCTTTCAGTCAATAGTAATGAACAGATAAAAGTAATTTAAGCATGTAATTCCCTCTTGTGGTTGTTAACATAACAGAGTACTCCAGGCTTAAGTACCAGGCCTTTTGTACCACTCCTTCAGGTGTTCAGGTATTTTATACAGAAAGCTATCTTGACTATCACCAGCTTCTGACTGAGACAAACATTTATTTTAAACTATAAAAAAACACTTGAAGTTGTAGACAGTGTTACCGTTAATAATTTTATGCACTCAAAATAATGCCTAATTCCCCCAGAAACTTAAAATCAAAACTATTAGAAAATAGTATATTGATTTAAAAGGCTACCCACTAAAAAATGTACTAGGTATTGATGAATATAAAAATTTTAGACTTGGCCAGGCAAGGTGGCACATGCCTTTAATCTCAGCACTTAGGAGGCAGAGGCAGGTGGATCTCTGAGTTCAAGGCCAGCCTGGTCTACATGGTGAGCTCCAGGCCAGCTAGGACTAAAGGAACCCTGTCTCAAAAAAAAAAAAAAAGGACTTATTTAAAAGCCAAAAGATGGGGCTGGAGAGATGGCCTAGTGGTTGGGAGAGCCAACTGCTCTTGCAGAGGACCCAGGTTCCTTTCCCCAGCACCCACATGGCGGCTGAGAACCGTCTTTAACTCCAGTTCCAGAGGAATCGATGCCCTCTTCTGACCTTCACAGCACTGCATGACATGGGTACACAGACCTACATGCAGACAGTACATTCATACATATAAAAAATGAATAAAATTAAAAAATATGTTTAAAAAAAGATTATATCTTTAAAAAAATAAAATAAAAGCCAAAAGATTTTTGCCATTAAATAATAGGTGCTCAATTCTCAGGCCTTAAATTTGTTATGATCTCAATATGGCTCAAATTGCTTAAATCATGCACAAGTCATTATAACTAAGAAAGTACAATGTTAGCTTTTAAAATAAGCCTTACTTTTTCTAGCCTTTGGTTCAGTTGACAGCAAGGATCATATCTGTTTTACACATTGGTGCATTACTACTAAACATTTATTTAGTGACAGAATCGGAGACAGGGTCTCCCTAATTCCTTATCGCCCCAGCTGGCCTGGAACTCTCTGTGAGGATCAGGCTGGCCTTTAACTCACAGAGATCTACCTGCCTCTGCCTCCCAAGTGCTGGGATTAAAGGTGTGTGCCACCATGCCCATCTTAAAGATGGTTCTTAGCCACCATGTGGGTGCTGGGAATCGAACCTGGGTCCTCTGCAAGAGCAGTTGGTGCTCTTAACTGCTGAGCCACCTCTCCAGCCCCAAAGATGGCAACTCTTTAAAGCACCCTGTTTTCATGTATTTTGCCATTTTTTTTTAATTTTTTAAATTTTATTTATTTCTGTATGTGTATCAATGCACTGTTTGCATGTAGGTTTGTGCACCCGTGTCATGCAATGCTGCGGAGGTCAGAAGAGGGTATCGGATTCCCTTGGAACTGGAGTTTCAGACGGTTCTCGGCCGCCATGTGGGTGCTGGGGATTGAACCCGGGTCCTCTGTAAAAGCGGTCGGCGCTCTTAACCGCTAGGCCATCTCTCCAGCCTGTATTTTGCCATTTTTAATGGCAAGCTGAAATCAGGTCTTATAATGGGCTGTAATTTGGAAAGCAGATGTAATAATAAAATTCTGAGGCAATTTAATTCTTTATTTCTGTATTTTAGGACATCTCAATTATTTACACTTAGAGATGAGTACTAATCACTGAACTACTAGCACCTCTTGCTAGATTTTTTGTTGCATTTATTTGTACATAACTAGGACACTGCATGAAATCGTACAGTATTAAGATGCAGATATTTTCTAAAGCTTATTTCAGATAATAAGAGTGCTTATAGCTTTAAAAGGAGACATGGCAGTTATTTTCAAGTCTTGGATGGAAGGTCATGAAGCAATTTAATGTGGTTTCAAGAAGTGTCATTGTAACTAAAGAAAAATGCAGCACAAGAGTTCTCGTTTGATTTTCAAAATTTTGGAAAGGGAAAATAATTTCTATAAATGATAAAAAACTTAGAAACCATTAAGAGAGAAAAGACTCGTAAACCTGAATATATAAAAGTAAAATATGGGGGGGGGGTGGAGAGATGGCTCAGCAGTTAAGAACACTGGGTACTCTTGCAGAGGACAAAGGTTTGGTTCCTAGCACCCTGTTAACAACTGTTTGTAACTCCAGTTCCAGGAGATCTGACACCCTTTTCTGGCCTCTGTGAGCACTGCACACATGGTACACTTATACACATGTAGGCAAAACACTAATAATAAACACACAAAAAATTAAAAATACAAAAAACTTAGCACACTGAAAATAATTTTAAATTAGAAAAACAGACTAAGCATCCTTCAAAAACAGGCACATTCACAAAATAAATACAACTGACTTGAAGAACACATGAAGCTAGGCATGGAGGCACACGCCTTTAATCCTAGCACTCTGGGAGACAGAGGCAGACAGATCTCTGTGAGTTCAAGGCTGGCCTGGAAAGACACATAAAGATGCAAGTTAAAAAAAGATAATAAAACCCTAAAATAATACATTTTTATGTGACAGAAAAGGAGGTATTTCTTTTGAATCACCTATTTACTTGAGGGGTGGAAAAGAATAAAGGGCAGTCTTTCAAATGTTGTAAAAAAATTCTTCATTTATAAATATGTGGGTATAAGAGTTTAGAAAGCTTCAAATTGAAAGTGGCAGCATTTACTGTCAGTCATTAGTACTAGGTGGGAAAACTGCACTTCCCATCCCTTTTGAATTGGGAGTGGTTATGTTCAAGCTAAATCAGGAAGAAGCTAAGGAGCCAGTGCTGATCTATTCTTTTCACATGGAAGCAGAGATGGAACTTCTTTTAACCTGGTTCCTAGGTGGGGTTGATGCAGAACATACCCACCAGCTAATCTGTAATGTAACAAAAAATGTAACCCAGAAAAAAACCTGTTGGTGTTCTGAAGATGTGGCTTGTTATTCAATACAACTAAGCTTAAATAAATAACACATCTATCAGAATTAAAAATACACATATAACTGAAAACGTCAATTTTACTCCTGGTAATCTGTTCTGCCAGCATACTTAGACATCACAAATTCATATATAGGATTTTTACTATAGCACTATCTATAAAATCTGGATTAATAGTTATCTTAAGGTATATCAAGAAAGAGAAAGAACTAGTTAGATACTACGGTATAAAAATACTATTGCAGCCAGGCGTGGTAGCGCGTACCTTTAATCCCAGCACTCAAGAGGCAGAGGCAGGCGGATCTCTGTGAGTTCAAGGCCAATCTAGTCTATATAGCACGCTCCAGGACAGCTGGAGCTACTGGGAGACCCTGTCTCAAAAAGACCAAAAAAACAAAACAAAGCAAAACTACTGCATCAAAAAAAAAAAAACAATTATTGCAGGTGTAAAAAAAAAAGATCTTGCCAGACATGGTGGCACACTCCTTTAATCCTAGCACTCTCTCTGTGAGTTCAAGACCAGCCTGGTCTACATAGTGAGTTCCAGGACAGCTGGGGCTACAGGGAGACCCTGTCTCAAAAAAGACCAAAGGAGGAAAAAAAAAATTTGCTGACATGAACTTTTTTTTTTTTTTTTTTATCTTTTCGAGACAGGGCCTTCCTGTAGCCCCAGCTGTCCTGGAACTCACTCTGTAGATCAGGCTGGCCTTGAACCCACAGAGATCCACCTGCTTCTGCCTCTTCAGTGCTAGGATTAAAGGCATGCACCACCATGCCCTGCTTAAAGATGGTTCTTAGCCACCATGTGGGTGCTGGGAATCAAACCCAGGTCCTCTGCAAGAGCAATCAGTGCTTTTAGCTGCTGAGCCATCTCTCCAGCCCCAGCCCATCTTATTCTGTAATAAACTGTTTTCTACACTGTACTTCGAGTCTCTTCTGAATCCTTGCAACAGGGATCACAAGGATGAGGATCCAGGGGGAGGCCAGAGGAGTATCCTACTAATAAGAAGACAGCCTTGGTACTGGGTAACTTCACTTGTGATGTGGATCTCATCTCAGCCTTCTGGCTAAGATCAAGTGTAAGAGTTCTGAAATCCACACCAGCACACCGACAAAGATCAAAAAATGATTTTATTGGAAAAGGTTTAGGTTTAGAGAGAAAAGAAGAAACAGGAACAGAGGAAGCAGAGACAGTTTAGAGGGGGAGGGGAGAGACAATCCAGGGGGAGGCATAGAACAGGCTTGTTAACTTTTTTTTTTTTTGTTAACTTTTAAATTCATTGGACTAAGCAGAGTTTAGTGTGTTGGGCAGTTTCTAATTGGACTAGCTTTCCCGCATTCATTTTGGACACTGGGGAGTGGGCTTTCTGACCTTCTTTGGGCATTCCTGAGATTGGGGCAGCTGGTGCCCAGCAATTGGTTGCAGACCTCCAGCCATACATTCCAGTGTGTGTGGGGGAAGCTAGTGACCAGGCATTCCTTTAAACTAAGTCAATTCCAACAAACACTTAAGGATACCTAAGGATGGCTGCTGTAGCCAAAATGAAGCTAGTTAGGGCAGCCCTTACTTCTGCACAAGAAATGTGATGTGTGGTAAATATGGTCATTGTACTGGTAAGATAATCAGCATAGAGCAGTATTTTCTCTGGTCTATTTGTCATGAAAACATTCCTGGAGAAATGATGCTGCCACAGTCTTATGAAATGAACAGGGGTTATCAGGATGAAGTGGGAGGTTTTAGTCTGTTTGATGTTGCTATAACAAAATACTTAAGTGGGATGCTTTATTGAGAAGGAAGGTTTTTAAGCTCAGAGCTCTGGAGGTTCAAGATGATGGTGCCAGTGACTTGGTGAGAGCCATCTGGCTATATTACAAAATGGAGGAGGAGGAGGAGGAGGAGGAGGAGGAGGAGGAGGAAGAAGAAGAAGAAGAAGAAGAAGAAGAAGAAGAAGAAGAAGAAGAAGAGGAGGAGGAAGAGAACTGACTGAGAGGAGGGGTCAAGCACAGGGAGTGGCCTTAATTAATAATGTGTCCTTGTGAGAATTCACTCCAGGTGACCAACAATGATCTTTGCTGAGGCACTGCCCTATGACCTAATTTCCTTCCATGAGGCTCTAACTCTGACATTTCATCACTCATTGCCACCACACTAGAGACCAAGTGTCCTGCATGAACCTTCAAGGGACACAACAAACAGTATTCAAACCAGAGCACAGAGAGAGAAATCCCAGGCCAAAATTCACAAGGAGGTTGTCTCTGATACAGAGGGATATCAGGGTNTGAATGCACAAAGACATATGAGAAGTGTTCGTGTATATAGAACAAGGGCCACATATGGACATATTAAAGAAATGGCTGCTATAATTTGGATCTTAAATGTCCTCAAAGATCCATGTATGAAAGGTTTACTTATCAGAATGGTACTATTAGGAGCTGGTGGGAATATTAAGAATTGGGGCTGCTGGGCATGGTGGTGCACGCCTTTAATCCCAGCACTTAGGAGGCAGAGGCAGGTGGATCTCTATGAGTTCAAGGCCAGCCTGGTCCACATAGCAAGCTCCAGTCCAGCTGGGACTAGAAAAGGGAAACTCTGGCTCAAAAATACCAAAAAAAAAAAAAAAAAAAAAAAAAAAGAATTGGGGCCTAGTGGGAGCGTTGCAAGTTTAGAAATGCACCCTTAAAGGATAATGGAGGTCTAGGCTCTTCTCTTTTGTTTTAGGACCATGAAATGGGCATTTTGTTACAGCAATTTATCACATCACCCCAGGTCCAACAGCACCAAGACCTTGCTTAGAACCTCCAAATTTGAGAGCCAAAATAAACTTTTTCTTTCATAAATTATCAGATATTATAAAAATATTTGTATTTTATTACTTTTTATGTTCTGTGTATGAGTGTATTGCCTGTGTATATATAAGTGCACTGTGTTGTGCACTGCCCAGGGAGGTCAGAAGAGGGTGTTGGATCCCCTGGAACTGGAGTTATGGACAGTTGTCAGCTACCATGTAGGCGCTGGGAATCCAACGTGGGTCCTCTGTAAGAGCAGCCAGTGCTATTAACCCCTGAGGCATCTCTCCAGACCCTTATCTCAGATATTTAAGTGACAGAAAATTAGCTAAAACAATGTCCATCTTCAAGCCAAGAAAAGAAGCCTCAGCAACCCACCCCCCCAAAAAACAATAATATGTTAATTTTAGACATTTAATCTCTAAAACTGGAAGAAGATAAATGCCTATTGTTTGAGCTTTGCATCCCTGCCATAAGGCATGATGTTTTGTTATGGTGGCCTGAGAAGACTAACACATCCTTGAATTATGCTCTGATAACTCCTTGAGCATAGTTCTATTAGTTCCCATTCCAGAGATTGAGAAATCTTGCTCCTTTGTCAATGAATTTTGAGCTCCTGGAGGGATTTATGATCTTTTTAGCCTCTGCTCCCTAATGCAGTGTTTAGCATCAGCATCTCTGAGTGAAAAGAGGTGGAGAGTTCTTATCTCATTTAGAATTTAGAAAAACTATAGCTGGTGGGGCCATTAGAGGCTCAGAAGAGAGAAATAAATTCCATGAAAAAACTATTTGCAAATGTAGTTTCATTTCATAAGCTGTGTGCAATATGGATTATGTAGTGCCACCAGAGGGAGATTATGGTTTCCCGATCGCTGTGGCGTGGGCACCTATCCATGTTCCAAATTTAACTTCTTTTTTTTTTTTATCACTCAGTCTTTTTCTTTGTACTTTAACAAAAGAACACAATCCTCTGCTTCCTTGACCTGCTTTTAAACCACCACTGCCCAAGGCACACATCATGCTGGAGCTGAGGCAGCGGAGAATACAGTGAGGTCCACAAGATCTTACACAAGGACAGTATTAGCATGTGAAAAAAAGTCTGCAAGCAAAGAGGAAGGAAGGCGGGAGAAAGCCTGCTTTATGCAAATGACCCATAAAAGGCCCAATTCTTTCTCTCCTTCCTTCTTTCTTTCTTTCTCTTTTTCTTTCTTTCTTTGTAAATTTTTAATTGAATTTTTGTGTATTTCATATAGAACATCTTAATCATCTTTATACCCCATTCCCCACTGGCACACATACCCCTCCCACACACACACACACACACACACACTGGAATTCATACATTCAGTCATTTGTAAGGCTTATCATGCAAGTTAATGTCCTGAGACGTCCCTCAGTGCAAATTCATCCACTGAGGTCTAGTCAGTGCCTGCCTAGAGTCCCTCCCTTTAGGAAGAACAGCTCTTTCTCACCCAGCAATAATCAGCTGCCAATAATTCTTCAAGAAAAGGCCCAAACCTTTTCTTTCTTTTTTTTTTTTTCGACTCACAGGACCAGCTCCGGGACCTCGGGAGCCCCGGCGCTGCCACCGCCCAGGGGGCCTCACCGCACAGCGCCCCACGGAGGGGCTTCGCAGGAGGCTGCTTTTCATTTCCGGGCGGCCGGGCGGGGCGGGGCGGGAGGCGCGACCCGATCAAATAAGATCAAGGTTAGGCAGGGGGAGGGGCGTGGGGGAAGGCCCAATCCTTTTACAGGAGTATATACGAGCTTCTAAACCTTTTCTCTGCACCAGCTCACTTCTTGCCTTGGAAGTTTACCTGCCTTTAGTAAACTCTCATTGCTTCTGCTCCTATTCGTATGTCTTCTCGATTTCTTGTTTAAAGACACAAAAACCTAGAAATCCCAGTGGGTACCATTACATAAGAGTACCTCTCTTAGAGCAATCATGGTAATTACTG
Source organism: Rhizomys pruinosus (assembly GCA_009823505.1). NCBI lineage: Eukaryota > Metazoa > Chordata > Mammalia > Rodentia > Spalacidae > Rhizomys > Rhizomys pruinosus. Next base: position 547,373 of record VZQC01001128.1, on the reverse strand, counting down.
TTAGGTTCATGTTGAGGGGAGACCTGGCAACTAAAAGGAGAAAATGTGAGGACTCCTATGAAAAGGAAGTTGGGTTTATTGTAGACATGGCAGCTGGCCTGCCTCCATCAGGATTAGGATGACCAGCATTAGAATGTCCCCCAAATGGCAGTTTTATACCCAGGCACACAATGAAGTGAGTTTACAAGGAAGTAGGGGCAAGAAAATGGGGATAAGGGCATAGGTGTGTCTGTGGCTGGTATCAGAAGGAGCATCTTGAGGGAAACTGAGGCCTGATTCTGGTCTCCTGTGAGGTATGATTGCAGGATGTTGCAGCAACTTTTCTCAGATTGCAGGACCAGGGTCCAGGGTAATTATTTCTTGGATCCTCTGCTTCAGTTGGCTTTCTGGAATCCCTGACTTAGGTGGGCTACAACCTTACAACTACATCTTGTTCTTTTGAGGACCACTGGTGGACAGAATCATGTCATTCTTGTTTAGACCTTGTAGTTTTAAGTTCCTTGTTAAATTAGTGTCTTCTAGGGCACAGAGGATGTAGAATAAGTTTTTGCGATGCAGGGATTCCAGCCAATTCCTACTTTAGGAGATCCAAATCTTCCTCTCCAAGTGATAAATTGAACAAGGCAACCGGGCGTGGTGGCACATGCCTTTAATCCTAGCACTTGGGAGGCAGAGACAGGTGGATCTTTGTGAGTTCAAGGCCAACCTGGTCTACAGAGTGAGTTCCAGGACAGCTGGGGCTACAGGGAGACCCTGTCTCAAAGACAAAAAAAAAAAAAAAAAAAAAAAAGACCTGTCCCGGAACTTCTGACAGTTATCTGATATCTCTATGAGCATTCAGTTAACTGTAGCTCCATGAGGTTGGGATATTGCAGTGTTTTCTGCCTCGCCAATCTCTGCAAAGTTCCAGGCCCCTTCCCTTAAAATATTGAGCAAAATGTCACACCTCTAGTTTACTGGTTGCACAAACAGGAGCTCTGCAGTCCCCCAGTAGGAGCCAAGTGCTTGCCCCTTCCCTTCTCCTCTGCCCCCCACTTCCTTGCCCAGAGCACAGTAGCTTTTAGATATAAACACATTGCTGGCATGATAAAACTGAGTCTATCTCCCAGACCGCTTCTCTAAGTCCGTTTCTTTCATTTCTCATTGGGTGACTTCTTGTGGTCCCCTCCCCACTCCTTGCTGGAAGCACAGCCTAGGAACTGTCTCCTGCTGGCAGGAGGCTTGTAGCCTTGTGAAGCTGCCAGCCTGGTTCTAGGAGGGAAGAATATCGTGTGGATTGCGTCCATGTGTGATTAAAGGACCAACAGACGATATATTTAACCAGCATAGTTATAAGAAGATTTCTGGACCCAAAGCTTTTGGAGGGTAAGGAAGAGTTGAAGCAGAGACTAGGGTAGAGAATGAAGTCTAGAAGACCTCACACGAAGACTACAATATTAGCATGTAAAACCTTTTGGTAAACTAAAGGAAGGCTGAACCCCCCCCCCACGCCTTCTGACATGTACCATACAGAGCATTCTCAAGAAACCCTGCACTATGCAATGCATATATGAAATTTTCAAAGAATAAATAAAAGACTTGAAGTTGCAATCCTTTGTGTATGGGCACCATTGTGTTTCTGAACTTTTTTCCTGCTCTGGTCGGCTTCCTCCACTGAAGTATACCATTTACTAATAAACCATTACCACCTACTTGTCTCTGTTCAATTCCTTTCTTTGAGACACAGAACCTGACAATCTTAGTGGGTGCACACTGAACCCTGATATCCCTCTGTATCAGAGACAACCTCCTTGTGAATTTTGGCCTGGGATTTCTCTCTCTGTGCTCTGGTTTGAATACTGTTTGTTGTGTCCCTTGAAGGTTCATGCAGGACACTTGGTCTCTAGTGTGGTGGCAATGAGTGATGAAATGTCAGAGTTAGAGCCTCATGGAAGGAAATTAGGTCATAGGGCAGTGCCTCAGCAAAGATCATTGTTGGTCACCTGGAGTGAATTCTCACAAGGACACATTATTAATTAAGGCCACTCCCTGTGCTTGACCCCTCCTCTCAGTCAGTTCTCTCCTCCCTAATAACTTGCTAGTAAAAAAAAAAAAGAGAGCTTTTTTTTTTTTTTGGTCTTTTTTGAGACAGGGTCTCCCTGTAGCCCCAGCTGTCCTGGAACTTGCTCTTTAGACCAGGCTGGCCTTGAACTCACAGAGATCCGCCTGCCTCTGCCTCCCAAGTGCTAGGATTAAAGGCATGCGCCACCATGCCCGGCTTAAACAGAGCTTTTTCAAAGCACAATGTGCTACCTTTGAGAGGCAACTTGTTTCTCACGGGAGCTGAGTCTAGACTGGATTTACAGCTGAGAGCTCCTTTGGGAGTAAGTGCAGGGCCGGGGGGATGAATGGACTTACATAGCCCTTGGTGTAGAAATCTGCATCCCTTGGTGTAGAAATCTGAATGACCTTTAATGTCTCTTCAAACTCTTAAGATTTACTCTACATTAAAGCAGCAGTTTGTGTGAAAATTAGGAAGAGCTAACAGAGTAGGACTATTTTGAGAAAACAAAACTCTAACCATAAGTGGTTTGATGTCAATTAGTCATAATTACTGAATTAATTATTTACTAATGTGATTTCAGGGCTGGAGAGATAGCTCAATGATTAAGAGCACTGCTTTCTTGCAGAGGAACTGGGTTTGGTTCCCAGAACCCAATGAAAACTAACAACCATCGGTAGGTAACTCCACTTCCAGAAGATCTGGTGCCTTCCTGACATCCTTGGGCACTGCATGACACAGGTGCACTTACACACATGCAGGCAATATATTCATACATATAAAATAAATATTACTTTTAAATAAAATAAAATATTAAAAATGTGTTTTCAATACCAACATAAAACAAAATTCTACAAAAAGCACTTCTAACCAACCAGTACCCTATAAAGTTAAATAAAGCACAAATGTGAAAGTCTATAAATTTAAATTATATTTCTTTTAGGAAAAAAAATCACTACATTTGTATCACAATTAGAATTTTACTAATTCTCAAATAGGAATGTTGTGATTTGGAAGAAAGTATTGGTGAAAAATGACAAAGAATGAGAAAGACAGTACTCAGGAAACTTATTTAATACATTTTTTAACTTCTATTTCTCTTTTAGGTTCAAAATCAAGGCTACTGTTCAACAAAATCAAAACTACTGTTAGTTATTAATAGGCTAGTAATAGGATGGTAGACCCAGAAGTATAAGCGGGGGAGGGGGAGTCATTAAAGTAGCACTGAAACATGATTTTATGTATGTTTTTAAATCATGAGAGCAGTTTGCCATCTAAGTCAGACCTAGATGGATTTCTGGAGAGGAGAGATTGAGAAACTAGCTTTGGCAGTTGTGCTAGTCTGATAAGTCCCTGACTTCTAACAAAATACAGCACACATTCTTTCCTTCATCATGAAAGCTGGTCTGAGTAAAGCATTTTTTTTCTCCATATAAAAGTTTTCAACTCTACAAACAGCATGAAGGAGAGAAGACTAAAATGTCTTAGAATGCACTATTTCTCACTGCTGTTCAGAAGTCAGACAGATGGTTTGTACCAGGAGACAGGGTAGCATTATCCTGTTAAGTAACTTCACTTCTCTATATGGTCTTTTTAACAGGTAAGAGTCTCTTATCTCTGGATTTTAATTTCTCTCCAACATTGTTTTTTCTCTTCACTCAGCTTGTCTCAGATTCCTTGTAGTACTTTAAGAATTTCAATTTACTCCCTTTAGTGGTGGTGGTAGTGTTTAGCTCAGTACTGAGTAGAGCAAGGTCATGAAAGAAGTTTCACTCATTTACTTCTCTTTCTTATCACTATAGCAGAAGGCCTATCAATTGTAAATATAAATGCTTAGATTTCAAACATCAGACTAGAAGAAAAAATAACACTTTATAATTATAAGTTCCCGTCTCAATTTGGAAAAATCTTTTCCTATGATTGTAGTATCTGAATATATTTTTCTACATGGACACTATTGTATTGTAGGATCTTTAGAAAGATCAGGATCACTGCAGGAGGCAGAGCTATTTCTTTTCTTTTATCCATACCACTTGAATTAGAAGCCAGAACAGGTCCCAAAGATCAGTATTACACAGTTCACCCCAGTCAATACTCTAGAATGCTGTGTAAAAGAAACCACCACACATGACAGGGGTAAAGCAGAAGAGATGCATTTTTTTCCCTTCCAGAAGAGAATAATCCTAGGGCTATAGATATCAGCTCAGTGATCAAGAGCACTGGCTGCTCTGGGTTCAGTTCCCAGCATCCACATGGCAGCTAACACTGGTCCATAACTCCAGTTCCAGGGGATCAGATACCTTCTTCTGACCTCTGTGGGCATTGCACGAAAGGAGTGGACTTACATACATGCAGTAATACACTCACATACATAAAATATAAGATTTTTTTTTGTCCTTTTTCAAGACAGGGTCTCCCTGTAGTCCCAGCTGTCCTGGAACTGACTCTATAGACCAGGCTGGCCTTGAACTCACAAAGATCCGCCTGCCTCTGCCTCCCGAGTGCTAGGATTAAAGGCGTGTGCCACCATGCCTGGCAAAATATAGATTTTTTAAAAGACCAAAAAAGTTGAAAAAGGATAATCCTTTGATTTGTCTAAACTAAGCTATTGAGACACTAGTGTGGATCAAGATTCTGTAACTGGATGATCCCCAGATCTGGGTCATTGTCTGTTGCCCAGTAACAGAAGGCAGAGATAGGCTACAAAACAGCTACCATCCCAGTAGAGCATGCGCAAAAAGCCAACACAAGAGTACAAGCCACACTAGTGTTATGAAATTCGATACTCAGACAGGCATGTTTACAGAAAGCGATCAAGGTTGTTACAGCTGTTGGAGGCTGTCAGTGAAAGGGAACAATCTGAGTGGCAGTTTCTGGAAAAGCGGCTGTTCCTGTTGGCTCAGAGCTCTCAACTAAAGCCTTCGGTCATCAGGGTTTTTCACTTTCAGTGCCTTTAGGAGGTGCTGTCCACAATTTATCCAGTTATTTTAACTGTCTCTGCTTAGTGTGATTTCTTTTCCTACTTTTTAAAAAGTTAGTTGTTAAAAATTTGATTGTGTACCCTTCTTTCTCTAACTGAGCCACGTATGGTTCCCACGGTGGCACTATGGTAATATGAGCTACTAGGCACCTCAAGGGTCTCTCCAGAGGATTTATCTGGAAAAATTTGAAAAGACATTATCATTTAGTAGTTAAGACTGTGGGTTTTGATGTTAACTTTCTAGTTAGAATCTTTTTTTAAAAATTTTTATTTTGTATGTGTATGAATGTACTGTCTGCATGTAGGTTTGTGCACCCGTGTCATGCAATGCCGCAGAGGTCAGAAAAGGGCGTCAGATTCCCCTGGAACGGGAGTTAAAGACGGTTCTCAGCTGCCATATGGGTGCTGGGGATTGAACCCAGGTCCTCTGCAAGAGCAGTCGGCGCTCTTAACCGCTAGGCCATCTCTCCAGCCCTTCTAGTTAGAATTTTAACTGTGTCACTTATCTTTTGGGAAATTACTTATTTGTTCCTACATACTAGAAATAGAGCTTATACTAGAGTTTACTTTAATTAAGGTTGGCTATGGGAAATGATTAAGTCTTCAGAATGTAGTAAGCTTCCACCAAGCATTAGCTCTTACCAATCTTAAACTGCTTTTCATCTTGAGGAGAGAAGCAAGGTGGAGAGAGAGAGAGAGAATCCTGGGGTTGAGGGGTGAGTTTAGATAGATGAGGAATCCATCATTGAAAAGGTGGCTTTTGAGTGCAGATCTGAAGCATGGAAGAGGCGCTAATGAAGTGGATTTTTCAGAAGAAACTTCAGACAGTAGTCCTGCCTTCCGTCCATGTTTAGGGAAGGGTAAGAAGCCAGTAGGGCAGGCAGAGAAAGCAAGGTTGAGGCAAAGTAAGGCCAGCTAGAGGGCTCAGTGGGTAAATGCGCTGCCACTGAACCTGACAACCTTAACTGGATCCTTAGAGGGCTCAGTGGGTAAATGCGCTGCCACTGAACCTGACAACCTTAACTGGATCCTTAGAGGGCTCAGTGGGTAAATGCGCTGCCACTGAACCTGACAACCTTAACTGGATCCTTAGAAACCATGTAAAGATAGACAGGGAGAACTCATGCCATCCACCATATATGTACACACATGGGTACATGTATACATATATACACATACTAAATAAATGTAGAGCCGTTATATAAAAAAGTAAAGACAGTAGGTGAGGAGGGACAGCAAGCATGTGAGATTCAGAGCTTTTGCTCTGAATGGACTAGAGAGCTGTTGCCTGTGCAGTGATAGGTACGATGTATTCCTGAACAGTACTCTTCAGCTGCTGAGTTCCAAGAAGACCACAGGAGGCAAGGGCAAAGGCAGGTAGGCTACTAAAATAATCTGAGAGATGATGGTGGGTTAACTGAGAGTAAGGACAAAGAGGGGTAGGGAAGAGAGAATTCTGGATATACTTGGAGGGCCAGAGTTCATAGGACTTTGTCAAAAAAAGATGTGAAATATGGAATAAAGGTTTTCTTCTAATCACTAAAAGAATCATTAGTAACTGACCAAAAGAAGAGTAAACTGGTAGGCAACTCAGAAGCTGTTTTAAGACTAAGTTTGCAGGCTGGAGAGATGGCCTAGTGGTTAAGAACACCAAATGCTCTTGCAGAGGACCTGGGTTCAATTCCCAACACCCACATGGCGGCTGAGAACTGTCTTTAACTCCAGTTCCAGGAGAATCTGATACCCTCTTCTGACCTCTGTGGCATTGCATGACATGGGTGCACAAACCTACATGCAGACAGTGCATTCATACACATACAAAAATAAAAAATAAAAAATAAAAAAGACTAAGTTTCGCTGGGTGTGGTGGCACACGCCTTTAATCCTAGCACTTGGGAGGTAGAGGCAGAGGCAGGCGGATCTCTGAGAGTTCAAGGCCAGCCTGGTCTACAGAGCGAGTTCCAGGCCAGCTGGGGCTACAGGGAGACCTTGTCTCGAAAAGACCAAAAAAAAAAAAAAAAACAAAAAAAAAAAAAAAAAACTAAAAAAAAAAAAAGACTAAGTTTCAGGACCCTATTAAACATTCCATGGTAGATATTTATTAGGTGGTCAGAGAAAGTGGCCTGGAATTCCGTGAGGAAGTCTGGATTAGAGTTACCAATTGGTGAGTCATGAATATGTAATTTAAAATCAAGAGGCCTGAGCTAGGCATGGTGGTACAGGCCCCTCAGGAGACTCAGGCAAGAGCATTGTGAGTTCAAGGCTAGCTGGTGCTGTTTAAGAAGACCTTCTCACAAACACACAGACCAACACACACATGTGAGGAGGCTCCACTGGATGAATTCACACCAAGAGACATCTAGGTACACAAATTTGACTTAAGAGGCCTTAACATACATGACAGAATGCATGAAGTCCTGTGGACAGGCTGTGGAGGGGTGCAGATAGAGAACAGTGGCTAAATATGATTAGGATGTATTGTATAGAACACACAAAAATTCAATAAAATATATTTAAAATATCATGAAATCACTCAAAGAATAAATATAAACAGAAAAGCTAAGAATTAAGCTATGAGGCTCTGACCTCACCGGACCAAAGAAGCAGAAAAGCGAAGAGGTGAGGAAGAGATGAGGGAGGGCCCTGGAGCCGAGTGCTCTAGAGAAGAATGTAGTGTTTCAGGAGAGAAGGGTGCTCAACTGTATCCAATACTGAACTGCAGCTCAAAGAAGGCAAAGCCAAGAGATGTCCAGTGGGAAAAACCCTGATTGTAGTATATTCTAGAGCAAATGGGAGGAAAAAAATGGGAGACAGTACATTTAAGAAAACACTTTGATTTTCAATTTAAGTTAGATATAACTTTAATATTTGCAATGTCTAGTTAAATGTTAATGTCTATTTCAAATCTTCTACTATCACATTTTATCTTCAGAAAATTTTGCTGTACATTTAAGACTCAGCAAATACCCAAGCACAGAAATCTTGCTGTTCTGACAGGAGAATAAGACTTTGGCAAAAGAAGAATTTAGTGTTGGTAGAAATAAATAATAAAAATATATGGAAACCCATGAATTGCTGAAAGTAATCAAAAATAGCTTTGGTCAGTCACAAACACATGGAAAGTATGTGGCGCATGCCTTTAATCCTAGCACTCCGGAGGCAGAGGCAGGTGGATCTTTGTGAGTTCAAGGCCAGCCTGGTCTACAGAGTGAGTTCCAGGATAGCTGGGACTACAGGAAGACCCTGTCTCGAAAAAGACCAAAATAAATAAATAAATAAATAAATAAATAAATAAATAAATAAATAAATAAATAAAATATTTTATTATTTTATGTGTATGAATGTATGCTGCACATATGTAATTGTATCCGTGTCAGTCAATGTCCATGGAAGTCAGAAGAAGGCACTAAATTCCCTTGGAACAGGAGTTATGGACAGTGTTAGAGTGCTAGCCACCATGTGGGTGTGGGAATTAAGCCCTGGTCCTCTGCAAGAGCAGCCAGTGCTCTTAACCTCTGAGTCATCTCTCCAGCCCCAGGAAAGTATCAGTTTTAACATAATTTCTAGTGCAATCACAACCACTCACAGACTTCTAAAATATTCATGTATATAGGCTCATTATTTCAAGATTCTAATTTTTGCAAGTTTAGGCTGGCCTTGATTTTTGGAAATCTCTACAGATGGTAATGGAATTTGAAAGCACCACAGCCTAGCATGGATTGAGAATTACTACTGTATATCAGTTTAAAACAAAATAAGCCCAAAGAGTCAGGCTTCTCTAAGAATCAGCATGAAAAGAGGTGCTAGGGAGAGTAGGGAGCTGCCAGCTGGAATGTGGTGATATTCTATTTTTCTACCAGGAATAATCCACTGAAAACGCAAAGACGAAAAAGGTACGTCCTTACTCTAAAACTCATAATCTGCAAACTTCCATAGACACTCAAGAAAACTAACACATCTCCTTCATTCTCTTATGTGAATGAATTTAAGTTTCCTACTGAAAATGAAGTAGCTCAAAGGGTCACATAAAACATATGACAGAAATTGTCTCTACCTGCTGGGGTATGGTAGAGCACGCCTTTAATCCTAGCACTCAGGAGGCAGAGGCAGGAGGATCTCTGTGAGTTCAAGGCCAGCCTGGTCTACATATTGAGTTCTAGGCTAGCTGGGGCTACAGGAGACCGTGCCTCAAAAAGACTTTTAAAAAAAAGGAAAAGAAAACGAAATAGTCTCTATCTGAATAATAAAGATGTGATGCAATTTTTTATTATTTTAATTTTAATATCAATTTAAAAATGTAAAATATTTAATGTTTTAAATATTTATTTATTCTTTATGGGTATAAGTGTATTGCTTGCATATGTGTAAGTGCACCTGTGTCATGCAATGCCCATGGAGGTCAGATCCCCTGGAACTGGAGTTATGGATAGTTGTGAACCTCCATGTGGGTGCTGGGAATTGAACCTGGGTCCTTTGTCAGAGCAGCCAGTGCTCTTTAACAATGAGACATCTCTCCAGCCCCAGATGTAATTTTTAAAAGATGTATATTTATTTTTATGCATATGAGTCTTTCACCTGCATGTATGTAAGTGCATACATGTTGTACAATGCCCATGGAGGTCAGAAGAGGGTGTTGGATCCCCTGAACTGGAGTTGCAGACAGTTGTCAGCTGCTGTGTGGGTGCTAGGAACTGACCCAAGTCTTGAGCAACCAGTCTCTTAACCACTGAGCATCCCTCTGGTCCAATAGAGATGGAATTCAGATTTACACTAATATCAAACTAGACTATTTCAGAAAAGGATAGGCAATTGAGACAGATTTCAATCTAACATTCTTATTCAGAATTCCAAGTAAAAGGCCATACTGCATTAGCTGATGTATAGGGGAGGCTAAAAGAGATAGGTAACAACTTTCTCTTTTGAGTTACACTAGTCAAAGGTTCAATTCAGACTTTAAGACTAACAATATCATAATGAAAAGATAAATTTTTCAAAAATCAGGTCAAGGAAGTCAAAGTCAATCTGTGAGCAAAATGTTTTTATGGGTTTTTATTTTTAGAAATTAAAAAATATTATGAAGAGCTAATAACTATCAACTTCAAATTATATGATACTAAAACATAAATTTGAATTATATGAAGACTTTCAAATGTTAAGATATTATTTGGGACAATCAAAGATGAAGCTGTGTTGGGGATATGGCTTAGCAGTAGAACACTTGGTTAAGCAAGGCCTGAGCTTCAATTAAATCACATCTACAGCAATAAATCCAGCATGGCGAATTACCCCTTCTCTAATATTACTATTACCTTGTGTGTAGGCAGCATCATCAGATCCCATACTCAATTTCCGAGCTTCACTTATTCTATCCACATGTGCTAAGGCAGGGTCTGTGAGGTGCTGAATATTCTCTGTTTCTACATAATGGTCAGGATGATTTAGAAGATTTGTAAGTTCAAAGGTAGGGGATACCACCCCTGGGGAAACTGCGGGGGGTTTATTGGGAGAAACTGTAATTTTGAAAGTATATTTTGTGTTGGGTTGAGTGACCACCACTCGAGGAGAAGTTGCAGAGTTACTGCCTATTGCTCGGCTTTTGGGAGGGTGATGATGGATAAAGGCAGGACCCATGCTGACTTGTCCAGACATATTCCTGGAAGCTGCAGATGCTCCCGAGTTTGTGGATATGAAGAGTGTAGGCTGGTTCCGCATGCCCTGCTCATCTCCTGTGGTGGCATTAGCTGAAATATAGACCTTAGGTTGACTGCGGGAGATCATCTCATCAGTACTTGGAGGACTGGCTGCTATGTAAACAGTGGGCTGATTTCTATTTAAGGTCTGACTATTGACCAAAGAGGAAGTGCTGGAGGTTCGAGGTCCAGAAGAACGCAATTTTGAAGAACTGTTTCTTTGTGGGGGTTCAAGTTTGATTTCAATCTGGTTTTTTCGAGGTCCTGTTGAAATATTCTGAATGTTGTATTGGCTATGGGTAGAAGACTGTGAGCTACCAGATGAATGAATTGTTGGCGGCTGTGGAGTAGTAGGTGAACTTATAGGCATGTAGACATGAGAGGTCTGGTGGCCCTGCTGATTTGGCTGTTGGGTTGAGGTATGTGGCAGAGGATTAGATGCAGGATATGTAGTCCAAGGACCAGGCTGTGAAGGCTGATAGACTTGTTGAGGGTTCACAGGATTAAACTGAGATACCCAGCCAGAATGCTGTTGTGTCTGTCGAGCTGTACCACTAGGAGTTGTAATGTAAGGCCTAATATAGATAGAATTTCCTTGTGGACTATTAAGTACAGGTGGAGGTACACCATGTATGTGCAAAGATGTAGGAGTACTACGGCCAGTCTGTATGTTTGGGGCTAAAGTTACCATAATGGGGTTAAACCTGGGAGTTTGTTGAGAAAGGTTTGATGTTCCTTTGCTGCCTAGGTGAAATCCAAGATGTGGTGTTGAATTTGAAGCACCGGATGTACTGGGCATTCCAAAAACATTAAAGCCTTGAGGAACTTGAGCTGGTGCTGTCTGTGGCTCCTGCTGAAACAGTTCACTGTTGGACTGACCACCTTGAAGTTGGCCATCACTAATGCTGTGTGTTAAAGTCCTATTTCCATTCATTCTATTCCCTTCTCTTCCATGGTGGTAGACATTCTGTGACTGCAAGTCCAAGTTGAGAGAAGTCATGTGATTGCGTAGACCAGAAATTCCAGAATCATCCGAAAAATTCAGGTCTCCTTCACCGTAAAGATACCTTGTACTCTCCTGAGAGAGAATTGCACAGCAGGCATCCAAGTTATTATTATTCTATAAAACAAAATAAAGACAGGTTGATATTAATAATCAGAAGCAAATACAGACTATCATTGCTTCAAAAATCTTATGTGATTAATGAGTGAATGGGTAGTACAATTATAAATGATATTTGAACCTTTTAATTTGAGAACTATCCCCCCACCCCCCGCCTTTTATGGTCTTTTTGAGATAGGGTCTCCCTGTAGCCCCAGCTGACCTGAAACTCACTATGTAGACCAGGCTGGCCTTGAGCTCACAGAGATCTGCTTGCCTCTGCCTCCCAAGTGCTGGGATTAAAAGTATGCACCACCACACCTGGCTGAAAACTAATTTCTCTATAAATGATTTAACTAATAATTCTTACTATTAGTTAATGGAAAAACTGATTAGTAACAGATAAATGCGAATCAAAGACTGTTTTAGAAGCTATTTAACTAAAATGGATTCATCCAAATGCAGTAAAAGTGTAACCTAATTAAAAATAAAAATTTCAAAAAAAATACAATTTTCATTATGAACAAAGTAATCAACTTAAGAATATAATACTGGTGGGGCACAATGGTACATGCCTTTAATCCCAGCACTTGGGAGGTAGAGGCAGGCAGATCCCAGCCAAGCTGGGGCTCCTGAGAGAACCTGTTCACACACACAAAAAACCCTCAAACCAAACAATAAAAAAAAGGAATATGATACTGTATAACTAAATTTCTTCTTTCTGAGATAGGGTCTTCCCTGTAGCCCCCGCCGGCCGGGAACTTACTACGTAGACCAAGCTGGCCTTGAACTCACAGAGTTTCTTCAAACTAGTTGGTAGAAAATAAATGTATCAGTGTTTACATAATCAGTTGTTACACGAATTCTTTTAAACTAAAGTTAATTTTTAGTGCTTAAATTTAGAAAGTTCTAAAGTTAATGCCAAATCATTTCAATTCCTGCATGCTTCTTCTTGTGGAAAATATTCATCTACATGTGAAATATAAGCACAAGGTAGTTGCCAAAGGAACTGAATTCACATCTTTTTTTGCCTTTGAAAAGCACCACAGACATCCATTCCAGAGGAACGCAACAGAAGTAAAACCAAAACCAAGGTGTTTATAAATAAAGTACGTAAACCATTAATTATAAATTATGTACAAAAATATTTATTGAACCTCTACCCTCACTATACACAGCACTGTTTGAGCCTATGGAAGACTTGATAATAAATAAAACTGAAACTTTCCCCTAGAGGAGTTTGCAACTCAATCAGGAGATAAATCATTAATTTTTAAAGAAGTAAATTATTAATATAAATATGTCCCCAATAGTAAGTAGTATGGAAGCTCAACAGAGTTAATATCATAAGTTACTGTAAGAAAAGATTGGATTAGGGTCTTAGGAAGATAGCTTAGTTGGCAAAGTGCTTGCTGGGTAAACATGAGCATGACTTTGATCTCCAACACCCACATAAAAAGTTGGGTAGTGGTGAGTTCATAATCCTATTACTGAAAGGTGAGAGCAAGGAGGATCCCTGGAGTTTATTGGCCAGTCAGCCTACCCTAAAGGGGAACCTAAGGTCATAACAAGAGATCCTATTTTGAGGAAAAGAAAACAAACAAACAAAAAAGCCAGGGACAACACTTGGGGTTGTCTCCTGGTCCCTACACATACACACGGGCACTCACATACAACACTGATGGTTTTCATAGGGTACGTAACAACTCTGATGGGAACCCAAAACAAACAAACTCAAAAGAATTCTTGAAGGGAACTAAAGGACATAAATGAAAGTTAAGCTGAAGCACATTCCAAACAAAGCCATGAAACAGATCTATCTAAGATTCACAACAGGAACTTTGTGGAAACAGATGGTTGCAAAGATAGACAGGGATTAAATAATGAAAGATTTGAAAAAGTGAATCATACTTCACAGTTTGGTTTTTAAATTGTAAGCAATTGGGGGAGCTACTGAACATACATGAACAGAGAAGTGAAGTCACAAAGAATACTCAGGAAGACAATTCTATTGATACTTAAGATGCAAGGAGAGGAACTGTCTTTGATAAGACAACCAGTGAGAAGACATGAAATAATAAATGTCTGATAATGGGATACGTAACAAAAGACCAACCTACATAATTTGGACATAGTGAGAGAGAGAAAAAAAAAAAATCAGAGAACTGGAAGATTAGGAGCCAGAAACTAACAAAGTTAAAATGTCAGTAAGTAGCTTAATATGAGATAAATATCATCTAAGACAGAACTAGACTCTTGTTAAGTAATGCTAGCCTGTACTATTTGAAAAAGTATCATAGAAAGTAGTGAGCAGTAGTTGATTTTTTTTTTGCCCAGTGATAGCAATTTAAGGCTTTTTTATATGATAAAAAGCCTTCAATTTTACATTTGTAGTCAACTAAAATTGAAAAAGTGATGACAATCTTCACTAACTAACCAACATTCCTTGTGATAATTAGATTATCTTTTGCCAGGCCTAACAGGTGCTTTTTGCTACTTTACTGCCATTCCTAGTAAATTCTTCTCTCTACTATAGCAAGCCTCACAGACATATAAAAAGTTTATTTTTTAGAGCCGGGTGTGATGGCACACGCCTTTAATCCTAGCACTTGGGAGGCAGAGGCAGGCGGATCTTTGTGAGCTCAAGGCCAGCCTGGTCTACAGAGTGAGTTCTGGGACAGCTGGGGCTACAGGGAGACCCTGTCTCAAAAAAGACAAAAAAAAAAAAAAAGTTTATTTTTTAGCTTAGCACATGCCTTTAATCCTGCACTAAGGAGGCAGAAGCAGGCAGATCTCTGTGAGATGGAGGTTGGCCTGGTCTAAATACTGAGTTCCAACCCAGGATGGGGCTACAGGATCATATCTTAAAATAAAAACATAAACAACAATAAAAACCAAACCCCAAAACCAAAACTCAAAACCAAAAAACTTGTTTTTCTTTTACCTCCTCTCTGCCACTCTTCCTTAATTAAAATATATGGTTCAGGGTTAGAGAGGTGGCCCAGCGGTTAAGAGCACTTGCTGCCTCCCAGTATTTGGGAGGCAGAGGTAGGTGGATCTCGGTGTGTCTGAGGCCAGCCTGGTCTATATAACAAATTTCAGGCCAGTCAGGGCTACATAATGAGTCCTTGTCTCAAGAGAAAAAAATTCCTATTAAAATTAATTCGGTATTTCCTTTGTAAAAGCTTCATACTCATATTTACAAAGTTTTCCTTAATTCTCCTGAGCTCTCAAAAATCCCTTTTGTCCTTTATGATCAATTTGATATGTGCATATTAAACAGCATGTGCCACCATGCCTGGCTTGTTTTCCTGATACAGTGATGACACTGATTACACTGAAGTATACATTAGAGCTCTTCAGTATCTTTCAAAAATATTTTAAGCAATTCTATGAAAGGCTCTATGCTTTATTCCCAGTTACTTGCTTTAAAAATATTACTGAGCTACAGGGAAGTGTTCTAAATAGTTTTGTCATACTATGTGTATGAAATTTGTTGAAGCATACTTAGTATTTTCCTATTAGTTTTTCAATGGCTTTCTGAACACTCTTAGCCTCCTATAAAGTTCTACTTACTTGAAAAGCTAGAGAGAGAGGAACTGGGTTTTAGGGGGACATTATCTTCCCACCACTATCTCTGCTCTTCCCCCTCTTACAACTTCTTTTATTCTTTTTCTTTCTTTGTTTACCTTTTCTTTTCCATTCTATACTGATGAATAGAGCTATTGATTTATTTACCAAATATCTGCTATGGGCCTTCCACTATTGTTACTTTTTTAAGAACTGACTGCTAACATTTACTGAAACTCATTATGAGCCAGGTACCCTATTAATTGCTTTACCTTATATTTTTCTGTTTATTTTTTTTCCCCCTAAGATAGGGTCTTGTAGCTCCAGTCTGCCTGCAACTCACTATGTAGATCAGGTTGGTCTCAATCTCCCAGAGCCTCTGTCTCCCAAGTACTGGGATTTAAAGGTATGAGCCACCATGCTGGGTGCTGTAAAGTTTTCTTTATCCTCAGTAAATAGTGAAGAAATAAATGAGAGTCAAAAGGGTTAAGTTACTGTTAATAACTATTAAAATTTGAACTCAGGTCTGCTTATCCTAAAACATATGGTTAATCACTGCACTACTGAAGAACCAGGTAAATTTGGAGAATTCCATGCACCTGTTAGGTTATGAGCTATGGCATCAAGGTTGCAGAATAAGCCAGGATTCCAGAGCACAGACCCCACTCAACCCTTGAAATTCATTTTGAAGGACACAGAAAGAAAAATCCTTAGCAGGCAAATAGATGACAAAATCTCTATTTATACTTGATCTTAGTAAAAAAGCTAAGTTGTGGGGCTGGAGAGATGACCTAGCGGTTAAGAGCGCTGACCGCTCTTGCAGAGGACCCGGGTTCGATCCCCAGCACCCACATGGCGGCCGAGAACCGTCTGAAACTCCAATTCCAGGAGAACTCCAGTTCCAGGGGAATCCGAGACCCTCTTCTGACCTCTGTGGCATTGCACGACACGGGTGCACAGACTTGCATGCAGACAACACATTCATACACACACGGAAATAAAATTAAAAAAAAAATTAAAAAAAAAAAAAGCTAAGTTGTGATTAAAATCTGCATTTGAAAAGACACTTTAGCAGACTTAAGAAGACAGATTGGCAAGACCCAAACTGGGTTAAGGCAAAAGACACACAGACTAATTAAAGATAAAAGGTGATAAGGGTATGAACAAAATGTACATAGTCATTAGCAAATAAGTTTGGAAAACATTTCATATCATTTCAAACTTTAAAAATCATTTGTCAGAAGTAAGCATAAATGAGAGCCCCAAAGAGTTAAAAAAAAACATTTTATTGTTATTTTACTTTCTTTTAAATATGATGTGTATGAGTGTGGGATAAATTATTTCTTCTTTGAAATGGGCTTATCACCTGAGAAGGTGCATACTTAGTGGGAGGAGCTAAGAGTGAAACTGAGCTGACATTGGCATGATGCTGGAATTATGCAGGAAAATCTGGGGAGGTGGGGGCATATAAAAAAGCCCACCATGGAAGACTGGGGCTCTTTTGCCATTTTACCAGTGTGGGCAGAGGGCACAGAAGTTCATGCCAGAACTCCGGGAGATGATGATGAACCTGGGGAAACCAGATACAGGGCCCTGCTTGAGTGTGCATGTTTTTTGCCACTGCTTGGCAGGCAAGCCCATTAAATTCTCTGGTTTAACTAAGATTGGAGAATTCTTTTCCTTGCTTTGCCTTAGTAACTGGGGAACTGGAAGCGGGGGCAGGACTGTGGGACACTGCTTGGGTGGCTGTGCGCTGTGGGTGCCCCCTACCTCCCCCTACCCCTTCCAAAAATTTCTTTGCTAGAGTGCATTGTCTGCATGTATTTAAGTGCACCTGTGCTGTGTAATGCTCACAGAGGTCAGAAGAGGGCATCAGATACTCTGGAACTGGAGTTCTGGACAGTTGGCTGTCATGTGGGTTCTGGGAAACAAAACCTGGTCTTCTCCAATATCAGCCAATACTCTTAACCACTGAGCCATCTCTCAGCCCCCCTCCTCCAAAGAGTTTTCAACAAAAGGAGTTCCAGTTTAACTAAATGGGAAGTACAACTATAAATATTTAGAATTATGGATTTCTAGAATTAGCAATGTAGAAATTAGAAAGTTATATTATTAGAAAACATAAAGCAAACAAAAATATAAAACAATATTTTTTCTTTAGAATTGGGAACTTACTGTGAATACAAACTCTTTTACTGTATATGTAAGAAAACTGACATACAAATACAAAGTAGGCTTTCACAAATATGCTTGGAGTGCCAAATTAGTAGAACAAGTTTTCTGACTAATGATTTTCTTCACTTTCATATAAAGATCTGGAACTTTAAAAATTTTTACAAAAATAGGAGGGGGAGTACAGCAAGCTTTTGGATACTAAATGCTTGAGCATACACCAATGCTTCTATGCTCAGAAGTCATTTAACCTTTGGATCTACAGGACAGATATGAACCATTTCACAGGTAGGTACTGAGAGCCCCACTTTGCCAAAGGCAACATGACTATGAGACAACAAAGCTCACTTCTTTTCATTAAAGCGCATTAATACAAATAAAAAGATAACTTTAAAGAGTTTTCTTCCGATGTCTAAAAAACCCCACCAGATTAATATTACTAATATCGTAATTAATATTCTCTATTAATCAATCCGGAAGTCAACCAACACTGACCTGTAACATGCACCTGGATACAACAACTTCAGGCACTTCAGGGAATTTTTGTCGCAGGTCATGTAAAACCTGAAAATCAATTTGGTGGCTTCCTTGGGCCATTCGTAAGTTGCCTGCTCAGGTCCAGCTGTAGAGTAGGCAATTCTAGGCCTTAGTGGGATTAGTACTCATTTCTTCTGTCCAAGCATTTTCTGTGAAAGAAAGAAAAAAAAATGTGAATGAGAACTGATACAGAATGAATACTGCTATTATGCATAATTACAGTATGAAAAGATATGTGCCCTAGCACCTAAGAATAAACGAAGAAAATGTTACTTAGGACTAATGCTTTCCATATAGCTATACTGTTGTTTCTAATGGCAAACTTTTAAATGATCTAATTCCTCTTTATTTGCCTTTTTTTTTTTTTTTTTCAGAGATCCCTTGCCTCTGCTCCTAATGTGTATGAAATGTGTGCAGTCACCTACACCTGGCTATTCTCTGAGTATTTGTATCTTAAGATTGGCAGTACTGGGCTGAGAGATGGCCTAGATGGTTAGAAAACCAGACGAAGACGCTCTTGCTGAGGACCTGGGTTCATCCCAGCACCACATGGTGGCTAAGAACCGTCTGTAACTCCAATTCCAGGAGAACTCCAGTTCCAGGGGAATCCGAGACCCTCTTCTGACCTCCGCGGCATTGCACGACACGGGTGCACAGACCTGCATGCAGACAGTACATTCATACACATACAAAGATAAATAAAAAAAAAAATTAAAAAAAAAAAGATGGCAGTACCAAAACGCATTCAGTTAAGAAATTACTGTCAAGGTTCTTCTTTCAGTCTTTCAAAGGGGGAAAAACAGTGACTTCACTAAGCTTTTTTTTAATGATTACACAGGATAACCTTAAATACAAAATCTTACTTGTTCTATTTAAAATCCTCGAAGAATTTGAAAAATAAGATTCTATGAAAGACTGTATGTTTTTCTAAAACTTAATGATCGCATCTATGTTATACTTTGCTTAATTTTCGGACATACTCAATTCTTAAATGCACAATCCATTAACTCCCAGAGGCTTACTGGTATTTTATTCCAAGTCTATTCTATTAAATCAGTACACAAAACAGGGTTTGTGGAGCAGCCTGGGCATAAGAGTCTTTTAAAAATTCCCCAAGTGAGTATAATATATGGCCAAAGAACTTTCCTCTTATTTTATATCCTTAACCTTCCTAATGTTTAGTCTTGAAATTTTCCTTGAGCTATCAACAGGATATAAGTATATTAAACCTAAATATTAAAATCATATTACTAAGACGGTGTCTTTTGAACTCATTTCTCATTCATAGTTTTTCTCTTTTAATGTCGTTAAATTACAAATTTAAAAAAACAAAGGTTTGTGTGTCATTTCTCTTTGGCCATCTAAAGTCTATTTAAAATTCAACAGGTCTATAAGTGACCTTAATTAATTAAATTCATTAATTAATGTCTGTGTAGGCAGGTGAGCAAGTATGTGCAGAGGCCAGAAGTCAACAGTGCAATGTCCACCTTATTTTTTGAGATGGGGTTTCTCACTGAACCTAAGCTATAAAAGACCAATGAAGGCCGGGCATGGTGGCACACGCCTTTTATCCTAGCACTCGGGAAGCAGAGGCAGGCAGATCTTTGTGAGTTCAAGGCTAGCCTGGTCTACAGAGTGAGTTCCAGGACAGCTGGGGCTACAAGGAGACCCTGTCTCAAAAAAACCAAAAAAATGAGCTGCAGGTTATCTGTCTGTCTCTACCCCTCGCCCCCATGGATGGGGTATGTTGGCAGTGGTATCCAGGTTTTATGTAGGTGCTGGGGATTTGAACTGAGGTCCTCATGCTTGTGTGATAAAAGTTCACTGTGTGACTGACCCATCTTCCCATCTTCCCATACCCCAAAATTGAACTTTTAATTTTTTCCTATCCAAAGCAACTCTGAGATTTTTCTGCTCCAGTTTTCCATTTTATCACTCATACAGGTGGGCCTCTTTTTGTCCCATATTTAGTCTACCATGAAATTTTGTTGACGTTATTTGCAAAAAGTGTTGTCAGACAATTCTTACTGCTTTTGGCTAAGCCACCATAATTTACTTGACTATGTCTGTGGAAGTCTCATAAATGCTCTTTTCTCCACTTTCATTCTTTGCTTCGGTATCCCTGCCTTCCACACCCAGACCATCTAGTCTTTTCTCTAGTAGACACTGTTTGTGACTCCTCCTCCTGGCCCCACACTGTACATCACAAGGCTTGGTGCTCTCACCACTCCTCTGACTTCACTTCCTACCACAAACCTTGTTCTGGCAGTTGCGACTGGGTTTCTGGTCACTACTTGAAGTCAGCTGGGGGCCACACCACCCTGAATTTGCATGATCTTGTCAGAAGAAGCCAATTATATGTTCTTCCCTTAAGGCTTTAAATGTTCCTTCCTGCCCAGAATATTTCCCCCTCAAATCCTCTTTTTTTTGGTCTTTTCGAGACAGGGTCTCCCTGTAGTCCCAGCTGTCCTGGAACTCACTCTGTAGACCAGGCTGGCCTTGAACTCACAAAGATTGCCTGCCTCTGCCTCCCAAGTGCTAGGATTAAAGGCGTGCACCACCACGCCTGGCTCAAATCCTCTTTTACTTCCTTAAGATCTTTCATCAAATGTCACTTCCTTAGAGTCAGCTTCAGGGATCAGTTTGTGTAAAATAATGCCACATCCTGGCCACTCCTCAATCATAGCCTCATACTGCTTTTACTTCATTTTTTTTTAATCTTTTTATTTTATTTATTTCTGTATGTGTATGAATGTACTGTCTGCATGCAAGTCTGTGCACCCTTGTCATGCAATGCCGTGGAGGTCAGAAGAGGGTGTCGGACTCCCCTGGAACTGGAGTTCTCCTGGAATTGGAGTTTCAGACAGTTCTCGGCCGCCATGTGGGTGCTGGGAATCGAACCCAGGTCCTCTGTAAGATCAGTCGGCGCTCTTAACCGCTAGGCCATCTCTCCTGCCCATACTTCATATCATTTATATGTTATCTATGTTTGATTCATTATTTGTCCCCAAAATTTAACTCCAGAGCAGAAGCTGATAGACTTTGAAGTTCACTGCTCATTCTCATTATTGGTTCATAAAAGAGACAACATACATTTTCACTGGAAGAAATACAAGTTTTACTGTAAAGCTTCCTTTGTATTACAGTTTCTTTAAAAAAAACATTAATTTGTATTTTATGTATATGAGTGTTTTGCCTGTACGTTAAGCATAATGTGTGCAAAAGCCAGAAGAGGGTGTCAAATCCCCTGAAACTGGAATTACGAAGGTTGTTAGTTGCCACGTGGGTGCTAGAACTGAACCTGGGTCCTCTGCAAGAGCAGCCAGTGCTCAACCACTGAGTATCTCTCCACATTACAGTTTCTAAAACACATTTCAAATAATTTAGACTTGGAAAAATAATTTACGTATGTTTGGAACAAATAAACCCTGGTCTAAATACAATGCACCTTTATTAATTAAAAGGATGAAGAATGAAAACTAATTCAACTTATTCCATTATTAAAACATGAAGAGACCTCTGTTAACACTGACTTTTCTAGACTATGAGGACCCAAATGAGAAAATTATGCAAATGCACAATTATTCTTTATGTATACTTCCTGTAATGACTGAGTAGTTCCTATTGGACCAACTATCCATGAGCAACAACTATAAACAAAGTATAAAAGAAAAATTTGAAGGCAGAAACAGGAATGCAGGAGGCAGGAAAGAAGGGATCGACAAGGATAACTGTCACAATCTGGATATGAAATGTTCCCCCAACAGCTTGTGTATTTAAGGCTTGGCCTTTAGCTGGTGGCACTTTTGGGAGACTGTGGAAACTAGGTGGTGGGCTCAACTGAAGGGAATAGTTGATTGTGAACAGGCCTTAGAAGAGTGTATTTTGTTCCCTAGCACCTTTCCTTGCTCATTTTGCTTCTGGGTGCCATGAGCTGAGCATCTTAATTTCTCAACACACTCCTCACCACAATGTTCTTAGAACAGTCTTAAGAAGCAACAGAGACAAGTGTCCACGGAGCGAAACCTCTAACACCAAGAGCCCAAATAAACCTTTCTTCCTTTAGGATGATTCTTCTCAGGTGTTTTGCTGACAGAAAGCTAACACAATGATCTTCCATTTTTAAGTGGCTTTTAGCTAGAGAGCAACTCCCAGTTGGTTTGTATAGCTAAAACCCAGAGGAAAAAAACCCTGTAGTGTCATATATATATATATATATATTGAACTCACAGAGATCTGCCTGCCTGCCTCCTTCCCAAATGCTAAGATTTAAGGCATGTGCCACCATGCCCAGCTCTACAATATGAATTTTAAAGCAGCTATTTTAACACGTCTCACAAATATAAAGGAAAATACATTTAACTTTTCAGGAAAGAAATAAAGTGTATTTATATATTCATATACATATGATATACATATTTTTTTTTTCTATTTAAGAAGTAAAACATCTGTCTCAAAAAAAAAAAAAAAAGAACTAAAACATCTGAAACAAAAATATTCAAATATTCACTCCACAGATTTAAATGCAGATTGGAAACAACAGAGAGAACTTGAAACAAAGAACAAATCAATCTGAAGGATGGAGAGAAGTATGACTGAGGGGTGGAGAGGGGACTTCTAGATCCTCAGGGTCCAGTTGGAAGTATCAAAAATTTCAATGTACTTCTAACCAGAGACTAGAAGGAAACAGAACAGACAAAAAGAGTGCAAAAACAAGCAAATATGCAAAGAAATGTAGTGACTAAAAGTTTCCCATGTTAGTAAAAGACATAAATTTATAGACTTAAATTCAGCAAACCCTCAATGAAACCCACAGAAATATATTATAGTTATACTGCTGTAAACTTTGTTTTTTTTTTAAAGACTGAGCTCACTCTATTATAGTCCAGGCTGCCCTTGAACTTGTGGAAATCCTTCTGCTTCAGCCTCCCAATACTAGTATTACAGGTATAAACCACAATGCCCAGCTGAATGCTGATTTATTAGAAACAATGGAGACCAGTAGATAGTAAAACCAATTTGCTTTGTTTGGGCTTTTGAAGCTTCAGGCTGGTGTTGAACTCACTATATAGCCCCAGGCTGGCCTGGAACTCATAATCCTCCAGCTATAATATATATTTAAATAAATATATATTTATAATATATATTTATAATATATTATATATATAAATCCCAGTACACAGGAGGCAGAGGCAGGTAGATCTCTGTGAATTCTAGGCCAGCCTGGTCTACACAGTAGTGAGCCAGCTGGGGCTATAGCAAGACCCTGTCTCAAAAGACCAAAACAAACAAACAAACAAACAAACAAAAATCTTAATAAGCTTATACTGGAAAATTATTTCTCATAGCAAAATAGAGACATATTTTTTATGGCAAGATATAAATGACTATTCTTCTGAGGAAGAAAAAATAGACTCCCTAAGATGTTTCCAGCATTATGTGCAATTGTGGCACCTAAACTTCCACAGGCTGTCATGATCTAGGTAGGTCTCATTCCTTCAGCACTCTCAAGAGTATATGCAGCACTACAGAATATTACAGAACATATTCTGAAAGAGGATAGAAGATGTACCACATTCTTTTCTTTTCTCTGAGTTGGTAGTTTTGCTCTAATAATACTTAGGACAGTAAACAGCAGTAACTATTCTGACTAAAACCTATGCTTTGTACTCAGCACCACTTGCCCTACATACTTCCAGGACTAACTTGTTCAACCACAGAAGAGACTGTTAAATCTAGAGTCTAGATTTAACAAACACAACAAAGCAAGCAAGCAACGGACTTACAGGGCTAATCAAAATTTGGGTAATTATAGTAACAGGACGAAAGAGACTTGAGCTGCAGATTAATGGCTGAGAGGCATTTTTGGTATCGGCATTACTTAAAACCTGAATGTAGATAATAGTATTCTTTTTTTTTTTTTTTTTTTTTTTTTTTATTGGTCTTTTTGAGACAGGGTCTGGAAAAGAGTTCCAGCTGTCCCTGGAACTCACTCTGTAGACCAGGCTGGCCTTGGCAACTCCCCAAGAGTCCCCGCCTGGCCTCTGCCTTCCGGAGTTGCTAAGATTAAAAAGCGTTGCCACCATGCCTGGAGATTTTTTTTTTTTTTAATTAAAATAATATGGGCTAAAAAAGTTAAGGATGGGGGGGCTGGAGAATGGCCTAGGGGTTAAGAGAACCGACTGTTTCTTTCGGGGACCGGGGTTCGATCCCCGGGCCCCACATGGCGGCTAAGAAAGAAAAAAAAAAAAAATCCAATTCCAGGAGAACGCCTCCAGTTCCAGGGGAATCGAGACCCTCTTCTGACCTCCGCGGGCATTGCACAACACGGGTGCACAAGACCTACATGCAAGACAGGTACATGCATACACATACGGAAAATAATAAAGTTAAAAACAAAACCAAAAAAAAAAAAAACCGTCCATCTCTTAGCGATATAGGTAAAAAACATACAGCCAATGTTTTTTCAACATTCCTTTCATTTCCCAAAAAACTGTGTGTGTATGCTATCTTAATAATTAGGTATGTATCCTTGGCACGGAGGGTGTTGTTGTGTGTGGTGTGTGTGTGTGTGGTGTTTGGTGTTTGGAGGCCGAGATTACCTAAGGCCGTGTTCTTCGGTGTCTGGTACCACCTTGGGTTTTTGAGACAGGGTCTATCATTGGCCTGGAGCGCACTGATGACATGAAAAAGGCTGTCTAGATCCAGTTAATTTCCAGGATCCCTATCCTCCCTGTCGTCCATTTCCCCCCGTGCGGGGAATTACAAGCATGGCCCCACACCTGGAGTTTTTAACATGGAAGTTCGTGAGGACTGAACTCAGGTTCTCTGCAAAAAACAGCCAGTACTTTTAACAACTGAGCCATATCCCTCCAGCCCCCTTTTTTTTTTTTTTTTTTTTTAAAGCTTTTATTTATTTGTTTATTCATTTTATGTATGTGAATGTACTGTCTACATGTAGGTTAGTGCACCTGTTTGGTGCAATGCTGCAGAGGTCAGAAGAGGGCATTGATTCCCCTGGAACTGGAGTTAAAGACTGTTCTTAGTCGCCATGTGGGTGCTGGGAATCGAACCTGGGTCCTCTGCAAGAGCAGTCAGCCCTCTTAACCGCTGAGCCATCTCTCCAGCCCTGGAGCTATATTCTTAGCTTTCATCTTAAAAATATTTTGCCTGAGACATTTTAGTATGTCTTTATCTCTTACCTGTCTCTGCCTCCCAAGTGCTGGTATTAAAGGCGTCCAGCATCTATCTCATAATGAAAACTTGAAATAAATTTTTAAGCAACAATGTGAATAATTTAAAAAGCAAGACCCTGCTACTCATCAAAAAACCAGCAGTTTTCCTATCCTAGGTCTTTCCAACCTGATAGGATAACTTCTTAAGCATACTATCCATATAGATGGTCTATTATGGAAAATAAAGACAGATGTAGCCTGACCCTGTGTGGCCCACTTTTCCATCTCTACACTCCTCTGACCAGCTACTTATTTCACTGGCTTACCAGTATTTGGTGGTGTTATTACATTTTTCTGCAAATACTGTTGGCCTACTTCTACTCAGTCTCTAACAAAGGGATTATATCTCCATGATGCTTTCCTAATCTACCATTTCATGAAGACAAATTAAAAATTTTTTAATTTTTGAATCAAAAGTTGGCTTTCCACCAAGTCTAATAAAACTCCTGAATTTTTTTATAAAACAAGATTTTATTTTTTATTAAATTTATTTTTATTTTACGTGTAGGAGTATTGTGCCTGCATATATATGTGCACCATGAACATGCCAGGGTGTCAGATCTCCTGGTACTGGAGTTATAGATGGTTGTGACCCACCATGTCAGTGCTGGGAACCCAACCTTGGGTTTTCTGCAGGAACAAAAAGTGCTCTTTAACCCCTGAGTCATCTTTCCAGGTCCTACTTTTATTTTTAATTATGTGTCTCTGTGTGGGATTGTACATGTGGGTGCAGGTGACTTTGGAGACTAGAAAAGGATGTTGGATTTACTGGAACTGGAGTTATAGGTATTGTGAGTCATCTGACATGGATGCTGGGAACTGAGCTCAGGTCCTCTCGAAAAGCAAAAAGCACTGTTAACCCCTGACCTTACTCCATCCCCTTGAATTTCTAATGGGAGCAAAGGAGGGAGGAGAGACCCTGAAGTTATCCACTAAGATGAAATGGGATGAAATGTAACACTGTGTAGCCTTGACATCAAAAATGAACAAACTATGCAGAGCAATGGACAGAGAGATAAGGACCGTCTTTTGTCATAAACAACCACAATTACTGAAAACAAAAACAAACTGTATTTGTTTCAATACTCACTACACACCTTAAAAAAAAAAAAACCCACAAAAGAAACAAAAATCCTGGTTCCCTAAACAAAGATGGAACCAAAAGGCAGTATAACAATGTGGGGCAAGGAAACACGGGGCAAGGAGAGAAGCCAGAAAAGAGAGGGGTGGCATTATTAGAACTGATGTGCTGGGGTGGGAATTGTAGCACTAGGTGAAATGGAGACTGACTCTAGGGACTCTAAGTAAAATGCATCTTGATTTAGTTGAGGTACTTGTATAAAGCACTGATTCTAGATTTTTTTTTTTTATTTTTATTTTTGCGGGGTCTCCTTATACCCCCAGCAGGCCTGGAAATCACTCTGTAGACCAGGCTGGCTTTGAACTCACAGAGATCTGCCTGCCTCTGCCCCCGCCCCACCTCGTGCTAGGATTAAAGGCGTGTGCCATCATGCCCAGCTTAAAGGCTGTTCTTAGCTGCTATGTGGGTGCTGGGAATCAAACCTGGACCCTCTACAAGAGCACTTGGTGCTCTTAGCTGCTGAGCCATCTCTCCTAAGCGCTGGGATTAAAGGTGTGGTGGTGCACGCAGATTCTAGATAGCTTTTTTAAAAAGACAGGGTCTCATCTGGCCTCAAATTTATTCTGTAGCTGAGGCTGACCTCAAACCCCAGATCTATCTCTCAAATGCTAGAATTAGGGGTGTGCACCACCACATTTGGCTTCTAGGAGGTTTTTGTTGATGACAACACCCATAGCCATTACCACACAGAAGCCACAGAGGTGGCTGAAATTCACTAACATCTGGATAGGAAGGAAAACTCTTCCTTAAAAAATTAGTTAACGACTGCACAGGCCTGTATCACCGCCGCGTGCCCTGCCCTGCCCTGCCCTGGCCTGTGCTGCCTCAGGACCAGCTGTATGATTCGGCCACAATCTTCGATGATTAGACATATTCCTCAGTTCTGTGGTATTCTTGGTCACACATTTACAGAGTTTCTGAAGGGCAGTAGAGATTACTGCCAGGCACAGCACGACCTCTATGAATACAAGTGAACCATACAAATTCATTACTACTCCATGGAGAAGCCCCACAGAGTGGATAACCTGGACACAGACAGGTTGAATTGAAACCTGCAGAGCATTTTACAGGAGCTCAGTCCTGGATGGGGTCAACCTCAATGCACTTCCTTCGTCTTGCCTCAGTATTACTGGGCTGAAGAACTGCTGCTTCTTGTCAGGAAGTTCACGTTGTTTCCCATTTCTCCCAATTTCATACTCAAAGCACTGAGAATTTCAAGTGGAGTATATTGAATATTGACGTAGACTTCAATCTCTTTTTTGTTTTTCATCATTTCTGTATCAGTTTTTAAAAAATTCTTGTATAGCCCTATTGAGTTTTTTTTTTTTTTTTAATTAAATTAACATGGCTTGGAATGAACTGCCCTCCTCCTGTGAAAGTCACATACAAGAACATGAGATTCCTTATTATACACAACCCAACCAATGCAACCTTAAACAAATTTATAGAGGAACTTAAGAAATATAGAGTTACCACAAGAGTAAGAGTATGTGAAGCAACTTATGACACTGCTCTTGTGGAGAAAGAAGGCATTTGTGTTCTTGATTGGCCTTTTGATGATGATGCCACACCATCCAACCGGACTGTTGATGACTGGTTAAGTCTCGTGAAGATTAAGTTTTATGAAGAACCTGTTGTTGTATTGCTGTCCATTGTTTTTCCAGGCCTTGGGAGAGCTCTAATGCTGGTTCCCCTAGCATCAATTGAAGGTAGGATGAAATATGAAGATGCAGTACAATTCATAAGACAAAAGCCACGTGGAGCATTTTTTAAAATTTTTATTTATTTTTTATGTGTATGAGTGTACTGTCTGCATGTAGGTTTGTGCACCTGTGTCATGCAACGCTGCGGAGGTCAGAAGAGGGCGTCGGATTTCCCTGGAACTGGAGTTAGACGGTTCTCAGCCACCATGTGAATGCTGGGAATCGGACCCGGGTCCTCTGCAAGAGCTGTTGGCACTCTTAACCACTAGGCTATCTCTCCAGCCCCTACATGGAGCTTTTAACAGCAAGCAACTTTTGTGGAGAAGTACCATACTAAAATGCAGCTGCGCTTCAAGGATTCCAATGGTCATAGAAACAACTGTTGTAATTCAGTAAACCGGGGTGCCTGACACCATTGCCTTGGAAGTGAACTTCAGATGGGACCTCATTTGTTGAACATAATTAGCCAACATGTCGGCTTGGTGAATAAGTCTAATGAAGCTTCTACAGGAATACTGAGAACCAGTTTTACCAGGCCACAAGTCTGACAAAACTGCAACCTCTGTGTTTGGGTTATGATTGACCAATTTGGACACTTAGCAAAAGATTTTTGCTGGTCAGCAATTAAAATGTGCTTATTATTTGTACCAAGTGACCTTTTCCAAAATCCTATGGTATTGAGTTATGTCTTTAAATGTATTCTTATGCCAGAATCTTATCAATAAATAAGGGATTTAGAACTATTAGGTGCCAAAATACCTAGCACAAAACGTATATATTTTTAGTATATAAACCCAAAATTCCAGGAACTAAAACCACTTATCTAGACCTTCCATGGTTTATCCTTCAGTCATTTCAAACACTGTAGGGCCTCTGTTTATTTGCCTGCTCACTCTCTGTTTACATCTCCCACATTTATACCAGTACGCATCAGGTTTGCTTTGATTTTTTTTCTTGTAAACAGGTCTTACAGTGATTATTTAATATTTTTCTATGTATTATATGCTGTTATGGGAAACCTCCATTTTAAAAATCTACATTGTTACAGAAGCACATAATCCTTAATAATGTCTCCAGACAAAAAGCCTTATAGTTAATTTAATGTTTGTACTTAGAGGTGCAGCTTAAAAGGGAGGGCCTGAACAAAGATTGGGAGGGGCTGTTAAATATGTATAGTAAAATGTTGCCTTTGTCTTGTGCAGAACATGTAGACAATGCTCTTTATTTACTTATTTATTTAATATTTTTTTCTTAATTAATGTGTATGAGTATACTGTCTGCATGTAGGTAGGTACACCCCATGTCTTGGGTCAGAAGAGGGTGTCGTATTCCCCTGGAACTGGAGTTAAAGACAGTTCTTAGCCGCCATGTGGGTCCTGGGAATCAAACCCCGATCCTCTGCAAGAGCAGTTGGTACTTTTAACCACTGAGCCATCTTGCCAGCCCAACAATGCTCTTTAATTTAGCAAATGTGGGTTTTTTTTTTGGTATTTTTGAGACAGGGTCTCCCTTTAATCCTAGCTCCCAGCTGGCCTGGAGCTCGCTCTGTAGTCCAGGCTGGCCTTGAACTCATAGAGATATGCCAGCCTCTGCTAGGGTAAAGGCATGTGTCACCACACCTGGCAGCAAATATTTTTTTGAATTTTTCTTATATAAATTTTTTTATTGTTATTAAACTTTTTCACAGATCATTTTTAGTACAATTTAGACTCATTTCCCTTTCCATGCCCCCCACCCCACCCAAGTTCATGCATTCTGCCATACATGTCTTGCCTCATTTTCTGAGTCTTTACAAAGTTTTTTCAAAGTAAAGGATTATTGTTTGACAGCAAATATTTTTTAAAGGTAGAAATGCATTGTAGCTAAATAATTCTTAATCAAAATTTCTGAAATTCTTGTAGTTTTTTTCCATACTTATCAGAAGTTGTTTTTCCAACTTTTTGTTTGAATTATTTTTCTCCCTTCTTTCCTGAACTTCTCTTGCAAAAAAAAGTGGGTTCTGCTAACAAACTGAGCAGACACCTAATATTTTGTATGCCTTTTGAGCTATGTAACCTAGTAATAACTGGATACTTGATAATTTGTTTTATTATGTAATCAATTAAATGGTGAGGTGTATTAATGTTAGTTCAATCATATATTTATACTGTCTGGGAATGTGTGGTTATAGTTCTGTGGGAGAATTAATTTGTCAGTGTACACCAGCTTGTAAAAACTTAGTGTGAGAGCTTGAACATCTAAATAAATAATGAGATGCATTTATTGTTAAAAAAATTAGTTAACAACCTATACCACACACAGTTGTGGAATCCAACTTACACTACAGAGAAGAAATTTCAAAAGGAAATTAACATCAGAGGGTGTTAAAACAGAATTACTACAGAAGAATACTTTAATATAGGCAGCACAAGATTCCTGTTGATTAAAACAAAAACATTAATCTTAGATGAACTTACAACACAATAACATAATTACCATGCTCTACACGTGCAGACTAAGAAGACTGCTTGCCTACGATCCTCAGGGATGATCTAAAAGTTTTAGTTTCTCAAAATTCCTATGCTGAAATCCTACCCTAAGGTTAGAGTTATTATTAGAGCCTTTGAGAGGAGAGAGGTGACCAGGTATGAAAAGGATTAGCCAAAGGAGCTCATTTGCCCCTTTCATCATGTAAGAACAGAACCAGAGGGTTCCAACCATGAACTAGGAAATAGGCCCTTACTAGACAGTGAATCTGAGGCATTTTTTGTCATTGTTATAGCAGTTACACCACCTTATTTCTGCAACTTCCTTTAATGGCTCCTCTTTAAATTTTTTTTTTTTATGTGTATGAGTCTTTATGTAAGTGCACCTGTGTTATACGGTGACCATGGAGGCCAGAAGAGGGTGATGGCTCCCCATGGAACTGGAGTTACAGGGGGTTATTAACTACCATGTGGGTGTTGGGATTTTTTTTTTTTACACAAAACACATCAGTATTAAGGGGTGTTGGGATTTTAACCTGGGTCTTCTGCAAGAGCAGCCAATGCTCTTAACCGCTTAGCCATCTGTCCAGGCCCCAACAGTACCTCATTTTGACAATTTATACCTATGTGTACAGAAGCTGAATCATAATTTCAATCAACTCTCAAATCTAGTCATAGCACAGTCTAACACTCTGCTTCCAATAAAACCATACTAAACTTTTGATAAGTAAACTTTCCTAAAGAGTAGAATTTTCCTTCCTTCCTTCCTCCTTTCCTTTCCTTTCCTTTCCTTTTTCCTTTCCTTTTTCCTTTCCTTTTTCCTTTCCTTTTTCCTTTCCTTTTTCCTTTCCTTTTTCCTTTCCTTTTTCCTTTCCTTTTTCCTTTCCTTCTCCCTCCATTCCCCTCCCGTTCCGCCCTCCCGTGTAATGAATGTACTGTCTGCATGTAGGTCTGTTCACCCATGTCGTGAAATGCCAAGGAGAAGGTGTCAGTTTTCCTTGGAACTGGAGTTAGACGGTTTTCAGCCGCCAATGTGGGTGCTGGGGATCGAACCCAGGTCCTCTGGCAAGAGCAATCAGCACTCGTAAAACTCGCTAGGAGCCATCTCTACAAGCCCCAAAGAAGTGAAGTTTCTTTTTTTTTTTTTTTATGTAATTTAGTTATTTCTGTATGTTGTAGGAATTTACTGCCTGCATGCAAGTTTGTGCATCCCTGCGTGCAGCCGCGGAGGTCAGAAGAAGGGGCGTTGATTCCCCTGGAAACTGGAGTTCTCATGGAATAGGAGTTTCAGACGGCTTCTCGGCTGCACCATGTGGTGCTGGGGATCGAACCCGTCGTTGTAAGAGCGGTCGGGGCGCTCTTAACCCTAGGGAGGCGTAGGCCATTCTGTCCACCCTATAATGGTAACAGTAGTACTTTTTTTTTTTTTTGTATTTTTGAGTTGGTTTAGTATTTTTGCATACATCTCCTTTAGCCCAGCGTGGCATGGAGCACCTCTGTAGACTCAGCTGGCCTTGACTCACAGAGATATGTCCTTCTCTGCCTCCCAAGTTGCTAGGATTAAGGCGTGGGCTTATACCACGCCCAGAATTTAAATTTCTTAAAATAGAGAAAATAGGCTGGAGAGATGCCTAGCAGTTAAGAGTGGGCAGAGCTCGGCAGAGGACCTGGGTTCGATCCCCAGTCACCAACATGGCATCTTGAGAGACCATGTCTGTAACTCCAATTCAGGAGAACCAGTTCCAAAGGAAGCAGACACCCCTTTTCTGGACCTCTGCGAGGGTATTGCAATACTGGGGTCACAAAACCTACAGCAGACATTACATTCATAAACAATGAAAATAAATAAAAATTAAAAAGTTTTTAAAAGAATGAGATTTTATACTCTATTTCAAAGTCACTCACACATGAGTTAAATTATGGTATTATTTTTTTTTTTTTGGGTTTTGTTTTTTAGACAGGGTCTCCCTGTAGCCCCAGCTGTTCGGACCACTCTGTAGACCAGGCTGGGCTTGAACTCACAAAGATCCGCCTGCCTCTGCCTCCCAAGTGCGAGGATTAAAGGCGGTGCCACCACGCCCGCGGTGGAAGTTAATTATACTATGCCTGTCTATCCTACAGCAAAAAATCAAACAGGTAGTAATAACTTATTTTGAATATTATGGATTCTCACAAAGTACAAAGGAATAAAGTAGAGAACAGGGGTTCATGCTACCCTGCAGAAGAATGAAGTTGTTTTCATCTTTGACATCTTCTTTTGTAGTGTAGATGGAACAAATAATCAGTATAAGTTTGAAATGCTGAGACAACTATCTGAAGAGCCTAATAGGACTAGCTTGTATTTAAATGCCAGATAAGGAGGATGACTTATGCTACACATATTTAAAAGGATCTCTGGGAACTGGAGAGTCATGAAGCACAGCTACACAAATAGGCTTAAGAAAGAAGCAAGGACAAATAGTAGACAGATCTCAGAGATGATGATGGGCATGAACAGAGAAGGAAAGGAAGAGCCTCAGGAAAGAAGAGACTGTGAAGAAGGTAAAAGAGGTAGGGAACTGCTTTGACCACCTGTACAGTAGGTTCCATCAGTGAAGCCCCCAAGACACACTAGCAGTCCAGTTTAAAAATGGTTACATAAAGCCGGGTGTGGTGGCACATGCCTTTAATCCTAGCACTTGGGAGGCAGAGGCAGGCGGATCTTTGTGAGTTCAAGGCCAGCCGGGTGGTAGAGTGAGTTCCAGGACAGCGGTCCTACAGGGAGACCCCTGTCTCAAAACAAAAAAAGACAAAAAAAAAAAAAAAATAAAAAAAAAAAAAAATGATATACAAAAAAACTGTACACATGTCATTGCTTAAGACAAGGTCTTGCTATATTATCAAGGTTGCCCTTGAATTCAGGATTCTCCTGCCTCTGACTCCTACATGCAGTTCTCTTTGTTCCATCCCTATATGGCTATGAGTTTTTTTGTCTGTTTTTTTGGTGTTTTCGAGACAGGGTCTCCCTATAGCCCCAGCTGTCCTGGAACTCACTCTGTAGACCAGGCTGGCCTTGAACTCACAAAGTTCCGCCTGCCTCTGCCTCCCAAGTGCTAGGATTAAAGGCGTGCGCCACCTCGCCTGACTATGGCTATGAGTTTTATAGGAACAAATTTAATTACTGTAACAAAGAAGAAATATGGCTCACACTGAACATGAAATAATAACATAAAGAAATACATAAAACTCATGTCTCAACTGCATTAGGACTTGTCCTTAGTTTATGGACAAGAAAGATATGGAGACTGTCTTTTTATTTCAACACATTCTGAAATTAACTTCTAGGATACTTTCTGTAACCCGTGAAATCCTGGGATAGATAGTCCTAGGAAGTTTTCTTCTAAAAGTAGAGCACTTAAGGAGTTAGAAAAAAGCCTAGGGTCTGGAGAGATGGCCTAGCGGTTAAGAGTGCCGACTGCTCTTGCAGGGGACCGGGGTTCGATCCCCAGCACCCACATGGCAGCTGAAAACTGTCTTTAACTCCAGTTCCAGGGGAATCCGACACCCTCTTCTGACCTCCGAGGCATTGCATGACACGGGTGCACAAACCTACATGCAGACAGTACATTCATACACATACAAAAATAAATAAATAAAAAAAAAAAGAAAAAAGCCTAAACCCAATGGACTCTTTGCTATCAGACAGTCTTTCTCTTCTGCCCAATAACCCAACTTTACTGCTTATAACCAACCCAATTACAAACACAACTGTCTACATAAGAAACATTAGTTTCAAAGAGGTGAGACTATCATGTTCACTATTGTATCCTGAGTACTTAGAATGTATATAGCACATAGATACTCAGAACATACTTTTTTCTGCAGTAAACCTGTAAATAAACATCAGATTACATCTAGCGTTTAAAGGCTACCGACAGTATCTAATCCTTCAAAATTCAAGGGTTTCCCTTACCGCCAGCTATAAATCAGCTGGGTTGTGTGCTGGATAGCTTTAGTGTCAACTTGACACACCTGGGTTGAGGGAACCTCAATTGGGGAATTGGCTCCATTGGATTGGCCTGTGGCCACATCTGTGGAGTATTGTCTTGATTGTCCAGCAGTGTGGGAGGGCCCAGCCCACAATGAGTGGTGCCACCCTGGGCAGGTTGTTGTGTACCATATAAGAAGGCAGGCTGGGCGTGAGCCAGAGGAGCAAGTCAGTGAACGGCATTCCTCCATGGCCTGTGCTTCAGCTCCTGCCTCCAGGTTCCTGCCCTGAGTTCCTACCTTGGGTTCCCTAAGTGATGAACTGTGTGACCCAGGAGATGTAAGCTGAATAAACCCTTTCCTCCCCAAGTTGGTGCTGGTCAGAGTGTTTTGTCACAGCAATGGAAGACAAACCAGAACAGGTTGTAACATTTGTTTTGAAATGATAAATTCATCCCAACATAACTGAAATATTAGACAATTATTTGAGGGTAAGTAAAAATAGCAATTAGGTGAACACAAGTTGAAAAAAAGCTACATGCAAGAACAAGAAAGTAAACAATACAATCCAACATTTACCACTGATGCCCTCTGCATGGTATTATGCCAGCCACATCTTGTGTTACAATTCTGATTTCAAAAAACTCTTTGTTCACTACTTTATTAGCTATAATCTTTTCTGTAATCACTTCCATAAGCAAAATTTAGGTCTTGTTCAAGACAAAGTACAATATTTTTTGCAGTATTCACATATTTCTTAACTTCTTAGAAAGTAAAACTATGTGGTCTTCTTTAAAAAGTTCTTTTTCAGGGCTGGAGAGATGGCCTAGTGGTGAAGAGCGCCGACTGCTCTTGCAGAGGATCCGGGTTCGATCCCCAGCACCCACATGGTGGCTGAGAACCGTCTGTAACTTCAGTTCCAGGAGAACTCCAGTTCCAGGGTGTCCTAGTTTGTCTTCCATTGCTGTGACAAAACACTCTAACTGACACCAAATTGGGGAGGAAAGGGTTTATTCAGCTTACATCTCCTGGGTCACAGTTCATCACTTACGGAGCCCAAGGCAGGAACTCAGGGCAGGAACCTGGAGGCAGGAGCTGAAGCACAGGCCATGGAGGAATGCTGTTCACTGGCTTGCTCCCCTGGCCCATGCCCAGCCTGACCTCTTATACAGTACACAACAACCTGCCCAGGGTGGCACCACCCATAGTGGGCTGGGCCCTCCCATATTGCTCAACAATCAAGACAATACTCCACAGACGTGGCCACAGGCCAGTCCAATGGAGCCAATTCCCCAATTGAGGTTCCCTCAACCCAGGTGTGTCAAGTTGGCACCAAAGCTATCCAGCACACAGGGGAACTCCAGTTCCAGGGGAATCTGACACCCTCTTCTGACCTCAGTGGCATTGCATATCACAGGTGCCCAAACCTACACAAGACAGAGAAGTACACTCATACACATAAAAAAAAAAAAAAAAAAAAGTTCTTTATCATAAGGATAAAAGTTTTCTGAGTGCTATATCTCTAATCTCTCATTTTTTTTCCCATAAAGCCCTGTGCTGTTTTAGGGAAGGGTATTTTTCTATTTCATAGTGATTTTTAAGTACATATATGTAAAATTTTAACAATTTTTCACTTCAACAACTGTTAAACAATAAGCTATCTACAGTGTCCAACAGAAAGGCAGAATGTTTCTATTTCCCCACTGCAGTCAGTAGGATGCTAATAGTTCTTTTTTTGTTTGTTTTGTTTTCGTTTTTTTAGAGAGACAGGGTCTCTTGTTCTAGCTAGTTTGGAACTTGCTATGTAGATCAGGCCGGCCTCAAGCTCTTATAGAGATCCATCTGCCTCTACATCCTGAGTGCTTGGATTAAAAGGCGCGTGTCACCACTCCTGGCAACACCCTGCCAGCTTCTTTTATTTAATATTTTTATTTTATGTGTCATATGAGTGTACTGCCTGCATGTGTGTAAGTGTGTGTACTTGTGTCATACAACGTACGAAGAGGCCAGATCTTCTGAACTGGAATTATGGACAACCGTTAGCCACCATATGGGTGCTGGGATTCAAACCAGGTCCTCTGCAAGAGTAGCCAGTACTCTTAACCACTGAGCCATCTCTCCAACCCCCACTCCCATCCCCCACCAACTTCTTAATGCTGTCTTCAATTCATGTCTCTTCTATGGATTGGCTGACATTAACAAACCATAATGAGTTTATTCTGAAATAACATCTTTCCCCTTAAAAAGGACTGATATGCAGTCAGAATAGCTGAATGATGTCATCACTTTAAATGTGAATCCCGAAATATGACTTGGAAACAACAGTTTACAGTTTATTTTCAGATGACATGATTTTAGTACATGTGTGACATACATAAATGCATATGTTGAAACAATACAGATTGAAGGGAACAACAAAAACAGAACTGGGACAGGGAACTGACTGAAGTAGTAGAGTTCTTCCCCTCAAAAAAAATAATCTGCTTTGAAAAACTTTGAAAAGAATCAGACGGAGCTACAGGACATGTATGGCAGACTGCATGAACTTGGGAGGGGTGGGGGGCATGGAGGGGGAAAGGAGTCTGGATTGAACTGAGAAGTGATAAATGAAATGCACAAAACTTTAATAAAAATATCAGAAAAAAGGTCAAAAGAAGTTCTTTGACTTCAATGAAAATGTTCAAT
Source organism: Rhizomys pruinosus (assembly GCA_009823505.1). NCBI lineage: Eukaryota > Metazoa > Chordata > Mammalia > Rodentia > Spalacidae > Rhizomys > Rhizomys pruinosus. The sequence continues at coordinate 510,086 of VZQC01001128.1, read as the reverse complement.
TTAAACCTAAAAATCATATTACCTAAGCAGAGTGTTTAAATACTTTTCACATTATTGATGTATTATGGAGGTAGGTAATACTTGATATTTTATTCTTTTTAAAAGAATTTACAGTAAATGTCATTAATTAGCCTAAAAAGGTCAACAGGTATGTTTATAACAAATTATTAGACTATTTCTTGAAACATGATGTTACAATTTTACCAAGACAAATACTTTTAAAATATCTGTAATATTTTTTCTACAATAGAAATAAATTTCAGCTAAAAGTCTAAAATTCAAACACTAAGATCAAAATAAGATTGTAAGTAATCTTTAGCATTAACTTGGTCTTAAAAGTTGTAATATGGGGGCTGGAAAGATGGCTTAGAGGTTAAGAGCACTGAATGCTCTTGCAGAGGACCCAGGTTTGATTCCCAGCACCTACATGACAGCTAACAACTGTCCATACCTCTAGTTCCAGAGAATCCAATGCCTTCTTCTGACCTCCATGGGCACTGCACAAAATGGGTACACATGCAGACAATACATTGGTACATATGAAATAAAAATAACAAATAAGATATTCTTTTAGAAGTTGTAATATGGAATGACATATAATCAATTAATTGCAAAAAAAAAGTAACAGAAATACACCAAAACAGCCAAATAAAAATTATTTTAAGTTAGCTATTATTTTCTGATCTGATGCATGTAACTGCTCAGAGGGAGTAAAGGATTGTTATAAAAAACACAGATACCAACTTTACAAGCAGAGAACTTTGCAAAGAAAAGGAATATACATTAATAGAAGTGGCATGATTTACACCACCCAGCTCCTTTAAAAAGAAAAAAAATAAAAAAATGCTGGGTGTGGTGGCGCACGCCTTTAATCCTAGCACTTGGGAGGCAGAGGCAGGTGACTCTCTGTGAGTTCAAGACCAGCCTGGTCTACAGGGTGAGTTCCAGGCCAGCTGGGACTACAGGGAAACCCTGTCTCAAAAGGACCAATATATATATATATATATATATATATTATATATTTAAAGTGTATCTTTTTGTCTCTTTTTTTCCACATACAGGGCATCATGTTGTACATGAATTCTGTTTCTTGATTTTTGTGTATCAGTTTCTTACAGGTTTTTACATATAATAATTTGGATATCTTATTCCACTGAGATAAAGAAAAGACTCATACTGTGCCTTAATGTGGCTATGCAGTAATTTATTTCTCCTTGATTGCAATTGTTTGGGGGGAGGGAGCATAAAGATGGCTGGGAGTAAAGGCACTTGCCACCAAGTCGGACTTCCTGAGTTAAATCACCCAAACCCAAATGGTGGAAGGAGAGAATTGACTCCCACAAATTATCCTCTGATTTCCATGTTTGTACTGTGGGAGATGTGAATACAAACATAAACATACATACACACACACACCCACCAAAAAAATTAATTTAAAAATAAAAAGATTGTTTTGGTGTTACATACTGAGGTGAACATCTTTGTGCATCTTTTTTAAAATACAAGTATGGTTTCCTTCTGTTTAGTTGCTTTAACTTCAGCTTCAGAGAAAGAGAAAATATGAATTCTGATATTATTCATAACATATCCATTTGTGCTTTGTCTAAATTATGAACTTAATCATTATCACACTTGAATGCTCTACAGACACGCTAGCAGCTGGCTAGCAGCTGGAAAAGGTTAGCCAAGGTCTATGGCAATGGAAAGAAGATAAATAAGTTATATTTATGGGGCCAGCATGGGAGTCACTTCTGAAACTTCTCATAACTTTTTCTAAACCTTCATGTTCATGAGAAGGTGCCATTGTAAGTTAATATGTAACCTTATTTTAATTTTCATGTATCAAGTTAATTAGTTTGTTATAAATATGTATGGTCATGATATAAGACCACAAATGGAGTTGGAAAGATGGCTCAGTGGTTAAGAGCACTGGCTTTTCTTGCAGAAGACCCAGGTTCAAATTCCAGCACTCACATATGGCTAACAACCATCCATAACTCTAGTTCCAGGGGATCCAGTGCCCTTTTCTGTCCTCTGTGGGCATTGTACAACACAGGTACACTTAAATATGTGCAGGTGAAAAAAATACAGAAATCAAGTTTTAAACCAAAAATGTTTTCTACTTTCATTTTGTTTTCTCTTCTTTTATCTATAAATAAGAATTTATTAATATACTTAGCTCCTGTTTTCTTTTAAAGATGATATTTATATACAGAGTAGATAATCCAAAAAATTCCAGTGAGGTACCACTGGAAGGTAACTGTGTTTCCACCTTAAATTATTAAAATATTAGAAAATAATGAGATGAAATAGAAAAGACACACAAGGTAGTCAATTACATAATGTGTCTTAGATTTATTACACTTTTCTTAATCTTTAGAAATGGTAACATGTACTGCAAAACCACAACACCTAATTGCCAAGTGTGGCTGACTTGCACATTCCTTTAAGAAGAACTTGTGCTGCCAGGCATGGTGGTGCACGCCTTTAATCCTAGCACTTGGGAGGCAGAGGCAGGCAGATCTTTGTGAGTTCAAGGCCAGCCTGGTCTACAGAGTGAGTTCCAGGACAGCTGGGGCTACAGGGAGACCCTGTCTCAAAAAGACCAAAAAAAAAAAAAAAAAAAAAAAAAAGAACTTTAAAAAACAAAAGAAAAAAGAAGAACTTGTAACTATTGAGGCCATCATGCCCAGCTAAAGAAATATTTTATATGAATGCATAGGAAAGATTTTAAAGGAAATTCAAAGGGACTTATTTTCAATTTTGTATCATTTCAAAATGTTTTGGACAGTTTCTCCAAGTAGCCCAGGCTGGCCTCAAACTCATGGTCCTGTCTCATGTCTTCTGAGGGATGAGACTGACATCACTTCCAGCTTTATGTTTCAATTTTGAAAAGACTATTTCCTCATAACACATTCTTGAATAATTAAGGTTAAACAAAAGAGAATTAAGGATGAAATATTTTCTACACAAAATTGTCCTCTTCATTTCTCTATAATTTTTTTTTTTTTTGGTCTTTTCAAGACAGGGTCTCCCTATAGCCCCAGCTGTAGACCAGGCTGGCCTTGAACTCACAAACATCCGCCTGCCTCTGCCTCCCGTTTCTCTTTAATTTTACAGGCATTCTGGTACGTGGTGGCGCACGCCTTTAATCCTAGCACTCGGGAGGCAGAGGCAGGCGGATCTTTGTGAGTTCAAGGCCAGCCTGGTCTACAGAGTGAGTTCCAGGACAGCTGGGGCTACAGGGAGACCCTGCCTCAAAAACACCAAAAATAAATAAATAAATACATACATACATACATAAAGTAAGAGTAGAACAGAATGAATTATGTGAAAGGGTCCATACTCAGCAAACACAGCTACTTTCAGATAACTCAAAACCTCCGCTGACTACACTCAAAGTGACTGGCATAAAGCTGCGGCAATGACCAAGGATAAAGATGTCTGAAAGATGAGGTTTAAGTTTTAATTTAAATGTTACTTATGGGTTCTTATGTTTAGGTCCATGACTAGTTAATACCTTTAATCTTTGTCTCCTAATTCATAATCCATAGTTGAAACAAACAGAAAAGAATGTCACCATTTTTCACCCAAAGGCTACTAGCTAACTCAAGGTGACTTCTTTACTCAAGTCCTCAAACTAAGTAAACTGTCCTCATATACCCAGGAGACAAGTTTAATTGGTTAAAACAACGAGGTAGGGAGTAGAAATTCCCAATAAATACAACTTCTTTTTGGAAAGTTATCATATACAAAAGGGAACAAGACACTATTTTCTCAGAGCTTACAGTATAATCACTCTGATTCAGCACTTACTCGTAAGCCAAAGTCTATACTAAATGCTTAATATGTATTATTCTAGTTACTTATAATCTGGCAATGAAGATTGAGAGAAACTGCAGCTGGGTGTGGAGGCAAACACCTTTAATACCAGCACTTGAGAGACAGAGGGAGTAGGATCTCTGTGAATTCTAGGCCAGCTGGGGCTACAGGGAGACTCTGTCTTAAAAAAAGAGAGAAAGTACCAAGTAATCTTCATAAACACCTGAAAGAAATGGATATTGTCTTTTATTAGGATCACTACTGCCTAATCTCACTCTTCCACTATATTTCAGCCAACTTTCCAAAGGACTTACATGTACAGTGCTTCGATGAATTCCCACTGCCTGTTAAATTAAGTCTAAACTCTTTTCGCCTCCATCTCTCATCAAATCCCAACTATTCTCTGAGCACAATGGCCTGCTTATTATAATTTTTACAACATATGTCTTAAAAAATACTCTTGCTATTCTCTAATTCCATCCTTCAATGCTCAGTAGAAACATTATCTTCTTTACAAAGCTATTAGCTCTGGCACTCTTACACACAGTTTATATCTCTATCATACTTTTGTATTATACTTGTCCCTCAGTATCCAAGGAAGATTAGTTCAGGCTCCCTAAGGTCACCAGAATCAGCAGATGCTCAAGTACCTTATATAAAATGATTTGTTTTTGCATATAACCTATGGACATCTCCTTCCCTGGGGGAGATATGAACAACATCCACCCCCTCTCCTCTCAAGGTTCCAACAACAAAACCAAGATATAATTCCACCCAAGTTCACTCTGGGGAACCAATGAGTTTACTAGGCTTACTTATAGAGCAATGTGTAAGAGGTTACTTAAGAGTGTGGGGTGCTCCCCTCCTATGGCTAGGAAGTCATTAACCAGATGATGGCCTCCCTTTTAGAGGCATAGATGAATTCTTCCCCTAGTGTTCCCCGGCCCTATATACTGTAGTGCTTTCCTAAAGCCGCATTAAATATATATATATTTTTTCAAATATATATTTGAAAACAACACATTAAAATACAATTAAATTCAACTGAAAGTACTATATAATACATGAGTTAATTCTATCTAGGAATATCTGATTTCCAATTACTGGAGAATGCATTAACTTTCATGTAAAGGCATTAGGAGTACAGAACAGTTAAGGACATGGAGAAGGAGAACCTGCTACATTCATTCAATTTTCTGTACTACTTGTCCCGTATGTGAAGGATAGTTATGGCTGATGTTTACTTTTCAGTGAAGACCAGAGTAGTTTTTGTGTATTTACAGGGCTTAGCTCAAGAGCACGTCAACTTTATTTTTCTTATACTCTTTTGTATTAGCTTGCTACTGCTAGTAAACTAAATTAGAAATATTCAGGCAAAAAAAGTTAAAAGTCAATGCTAGCCACATGTTACCTACATGTTAAGGATGTTACTATATGATTCTATTTTCAAGCAAGAGAAAGACGAATTTTGAAGGTGAAAATGTGGTTATTAATGAGTCATAGGAAGGCAGTTACACAGGCTAAGCTGACTATTGCCATGGACTTATAGCATACCTGGAAATAGAAAAATTCAAACTGTAGCTGTCCTTGGTTGGCCCACTGCCATATTTGCAGCTTACAAATTTTTAATTAAGTAACTGCAGTGAGCTCATCTCTACTGGATACTTCTTTTCCAGGGCAGGTCCAGGAACTGGGTCTGGAGCCTTAAAAGCAGAAGAGAAACTACAGTAAACTAGAGGTACGGAGAATCAGAAATGTGATCAGACAACACTAGATTTAGTAGCAGGGAGGCTCCTATAGTCTCTAACATAAAATAACATATTCTGAAGTGGGAAAAGTGCTTCTGAAGTCACAAGTTATCAGGAAAACGATTAGTTAAGGCATTGTCTTAGCTACCCAACTCTAGTTTGGACTCCCAATTCTGGGAAGTGACAATGTAGCTTTTATACAATCTCCAGTGGTTCTAAGACAGACTATCTAGTAGAGGTGTCAGAGTAACTATAACAACAATGACAAAAAAAAAAAAGTCCTATTTTTCATTGATAAAACTGGAGATAGAAATTATTTTCAGGTTATTCTTTCCTCTTCCTTTTCATTACTGTATTTCCTAATTTCCTATCATCAATTCTCAGAGATTTCTTTTTTTTTTTTTAATTTTTTATTTTTAAGGGATTCTACAATACAATGACACAGTTGTTTGCAGATAACAATGATGTTACTCAGTATGTCATACAATTAAGTAATTGGTGCATTTTGCAAGTATCTATGTCCAAATTTTGAACAACCCAAGGTTCCCATAGTCCAGTTGGAGAAGCTTGTATGCACAGGCATGTTGATCAATCAGGTGTCCAGACTATATTCCTATAGTCTCATGATTCACCCCTATCTCTCCACAGCCCTTACAATCTACCACGCCTCCTCTTCCGCAGTTTGTTCCCTAGGCTTTGGAAAAGGGGCACAAGTGGGTGAGAAGAAAACAGTCTAATTTCTTTGGAGTTGTCATTTTGGACTCCAGTCTGTTCAGTTTGTTTCCCTTCACGGATTGACAGCTTTCACAGTGATACCCTTTTCAGTCATACTAACAAAGCTCAAGCTATTGGATGTACAGGCATTTAAGCAGTACCACTTATTGTGTCAAGCTAAGCTGTGAGCACAGACACAGATGCTTGGATGGTATGCTAATCCGCAAACTGTGGTTTCTCTATAAAGGGTGACAAGTTCTTATTGTGGCTTATAACATCGCCTAACCACTAGAGGACATAAGCTTGTGGCATCCGCTGTGAGTTATTCCTCCAAGGAGAGAGCTAATAGCCAAATAGTTTTGGGATATAATATAGACACTTGGCTGCCACTGTTGCACTGTATCTCCAGGCTGTTGAGGTGTAGCTGATATTTTCGGAGGAGTCTTGTTTGTCTCAGAGATTTCTTAAGAAATGTTTTGGATACATTCAGGTAATAACTGAAATTCATGTTCCAATACTTTAAAATACTTGGTAATTCTTTTTTTCTATTACCAAAAGTGGATTGAATAATTAAAAAAATCTTTTCTTAGGTCCATATAAAAACAAAATAAAAAACTGGCAACTACAGAGGTTAAAGAAACAGCAGATCTCAAAAGTGGTAGACAACTGTCTTTAATTAGTTTTCTAGGCACTAGTAATGAAGTCCTTACACTTGATACTCAAGAGGTTGTGGTCACATTTTGGAATTTTGCTAAGAAATGAACCCCACAGCAGTAAAATAAATTGAATTCTCTGCTCTATCAAACATGAGAACTGTGGCAGACAAAATAAAACAGTGAAGAGAAGGATTTGTACAAGTTAATTTCCAGCATTTCTAGCAATTACCAATACAAGAAAACAAAGCAGAGTAAAAATGGCTTTTATGGAAGATATAACCTGTTCACGTTTTCTAATGGAAAAGAATTTTGGAGAAGACTTAGGTTAAAACTTCATTTCAGGGGCTGGAGAGATAGCCTAGCGGTTAAGAGTGCCGACTGCTCTTACAGAGGACCCGGGTTCGATCCCCAGCACCCATATGGCGGCCGAGAACCGTCTGAAACTCCAATTCCAGGAGAACTCCAGTTCCAGGGGAATCCGACCCCGTCTTCTGACCTCCGCGGCATTGCACGACACGGGTGCACAGACTTGCATGCAGACAGTACATTCATACACATACAGAAATAAATAAAATTAAAAAAAAAAACTTCATTTCAATCTGGCTTTGAATTTAAAACTACTCGCAGAAGTTTCCTCCCTTTTCATTAACTGGCAATTGCTTATATTAATGGACTGCCATGCAGTTCAGCTAATATACATAAAACAATTAAAGCCTGGTGCACAGTAGGTTTCTAACACATTTCTCTGCATTACTAAAGAATAAAACTCATTTCTGACAGGTGTGGTGGCACATATCTTTGGTGCCAGTACTTGGGAGACAGAGGCAGGTGGATCTCTGTGAGTTCAAGGCCAGCCTGGTCTACACAGTGAGTTCTAGGCCAGATGGGGCTACAAAGAGACCCTGTCTCAAAAAGATTAAAAAAAAAAATTCAAAAACTCATTTCTCTTTTATTTCTGCTCTGAACATGTAAGTATATTTAAGTTTTTGTTTTCATAAATACTAAAGCAACAGTTAATGTAACAAGCCCTGGGTTTAATTAATTAAACTGCATTACATTTAAAAGACTTCAAGGTAAATATATCAGACAGTTTAATTCCCACAGCTAAAGATAAAGATGCAACTTACACTTGGGATATAAAAATCTGTAATAAAAAAGAGACATAATTTTCTGTCCTTCCAGGTAAAACAGAAAAAAATACTTATGCCAAGACATTTCTGTTAAAATGTCAATAGATTGGTATATAGTGCTGTTTAAAAAAAAAGAAAAAAAGCAATTAATACATGATATAACAATCTTTATGCATTTAGAAGCAAAGAAAAGCCTTACACTACATGTGGGCAATAACTTTCCTCTTCTTGATAGAACAGTGGGTTCTACAGAAAATTATTATTTACCAAATATGGCTCAAAGATCAGATTACACCTCCTTCAACATTTACCAAGTATAGAGCAAGCATCACAAGCCACAAGGAATTCAAGAGAAAAATTTCCTTACAGTCACTCAAAATATATTCATCAACAGAACTGTCTTTCAAAGTAGTTTTAAAGATAGAATTATCTTAATTCAAAATGGATAGATGGGTATATACATTCCTCAGAAAGCTTTAAAAACAACAAAAAAAAAAAGGAAAGAAAAAAAGGGACTTTCACCACATGGATAGTAGGCTTTCAGTTTAAAGACTATCAAGGAAGAAACAGTAATCATTGTTATGAATTTAAATTTTACAGCTAGGCATCATATTGAAATCACATTACTCAAAGTTACAGTTCAGCTTTTAAATAATTCTTCTCTAGGCTGGGCATGGTGGTGCACACCTTTAATCCCAGCACTCACGAGGTAGAGACAAGTGGATCTCTGTAAATTCAAGGCTAGCCTGGTCTACACAGTGAGTTCCAGGCCAGCTGGGGCTACAGGGAGACAAAAACCCAACCAACCAACCAACCAACCAACCCCAACCAACCAAAAAACTTTTTTCCATATACACATGTCAATTAATAGTAAATTTGCCTCCTTCCTTAGAATACCTGTTTTTTATTCCTAATTACATTAGATAGCATTTCCATGACAATGTTACACAGCAGTAACATTGAGATGGGGGGGGGTGGTAATGTGAGGTAGCAGAGGAGTAGCAGAGAAGTTCAATCTTATTATATGTCCCAGGTTGGCCTGGAACTTGGGATCCTTTTGCTTCAGCTTCCTGTGCTGTGATGATAAGCAATATCAAGTGAGGTTTGATTTCTGACTTTTTAATAGGAATTTAACATTTTATCAAATACTAAAATAGGAATTCTAGCATCTTAACATTTCTAGTAACAAAATGGTGGTTTCTGGTCTGAGATGTAAACATCTTAGGAATATCTCTTTTTGTTCTACTAAGAACTCTTGATAGAAATGAATGTTGAACTCTTCCTCTTTGTCTTTTTGGTATCTCAAGATAATTCATACCCACTTCCACCAATAATGTCAATTAATCTGATCTACCACTACATCCCTAGAATGAACCCCACTTGGTCATAGTATTATTTTAGTGATGTAATGCTGGATTCCATTTGATAAATCCATCAATCGAACACTTTTTTCACAAAGCAACTTTTGTAAGACTGGTCTGTGGTGTCCCATTCTCTTCTGTTATGGTATGCTGGTTTTAAGTTCACATTTCTGTGTTCTGAAATAGTTACCTCGAGGCTTGGAGTTTTTAGAAGAATTCAATGTAAAACCTCCAGGGTCTGGTTATTTTTGCAGGGAATGGTCTCTTACTAATTAGACTAGCATTTCCATGTATAGGTCTAGATCCTATTCTTTTATATTTCCTTGAGGAAAACTCTACTTTTCTAATTTCTCCCAACTCACAAACGTGTAGAAGCCTTACTTATCTTAAAGACACAGCAGTTTGCCGGCTAAGTCATTCTGTAAGCATTTATTCATAAAGCTACTTAAAAAAAAAAAATTTTTTTTTTTTTTTTTTTGTATTTTCGAGACAGGGTTTCCCTGTAGCCCCAGCTGTCCTGGAACTTACTCTGTAGACCAGGCTGGCCTTGAACTCACAAAGATTCACCTGCCTCTGCCTCCCAAGTGCTAGGATTAAAGGTGTGCACCACCATGCCTGGCTTACTTTAAAATTTTTGGTGCAGGCCTTCCTTCCCCTCTATACCCTAGTCTAATAGGAACCCAACAGAGAAACTGCAATAGCAGGGTAAGGAAAATATGCTCTGCTAATTCTTGCTTATATTCATGCCTTTGCTGAACTTCTCTATAAAGTACTGTACAATAAAGTTCTCATTTTGTTTTAATCTATCCCCAAAGCCTTTCACCTGATAATATGTTTATTCAAATTCATAACCTCTTCAGTATCCTCACCTACCTTTTAGTAATCATTTCAGTTCACTAACTACTTTACATTTTAATAGGTACTTCCTAACTCCTATCATTGGATCCTCATGAAAGGCAAGTGTTATGGTTTAAATCTGGAATCCCTCTCCCATTTTCCACCCTCGGAGCTCATGTTTTTAGTACTTGGTCCCCAGGTAGAAGCACTGTTCAGTATGCTGAACCTTGGGATGTGCGGCGCAGCTGATAGATTTGGCCAGAAGGGTGCATCTCTAAAAGTTTTACCTACTTCATATTCTAGTTTAGTTCTTTGCTGTCTACAATGAAGGAGTCTTCATCACATGAGCCTGGGACCATGCCTCCCCTGCTAGTCAAAAAAATCAACTTTGATAAGTGGACAGAAATCCTTATGAAACTCCGAGGGCAAGTACATCTTTTTTTTTTTTTTTTGGTGTTTTTGAGACAGGGTCTCCCTATAGCCCCAGCTCTCCTGGAACTCACTCTGTAGACCAGGCTGGCCTTGAACTCACAAAGATCCGCCTGCCTCTGCCTCCCAAGTGCTAGGATTAAAGGCGTGTGCCACCACGCCCGGCTAAATCTTGCTTTCTTAAGTTGCATATTTTTGTCAAAGCAACAGATGAGAAAAAAAATAACAATACTGCCAGGTAATTCCCATTTTGCAGGGAATTAATTAACTTTACTGCTGGTTACCAAAACTCTAACAAGCAGAGTGAAGGACAGAAATGCGTTTGTGGTTTCTAAACTCTGGGTCCAAGGTTCCTCTTTATGTACCAGTTACCTTAACTGATCGTTTTCCTCTTGCAAGCTTCTTGTCTAGACAGTAGCATCCCCAGGTCCCTAGAATCCTTACTTCTATGCTGCTTAGTATTTGTTAAAAGAACAGAGGTGCAAAGTCATGACATGCATGCTTTCATTTGTTCCTCTGGTATCTCAGTATACGTAAAGCATAAGCTAAGGAGACTGTCCTTTAAGTTGTAGTTTAAGCATTCTACTTGATGAAGCTTAAATATTCAGAATAATAAAGAAGGGTCTCACTATATAACCCTGGTTGTTCTGGAACTCTGTATGTAGGACAGGCTGACTTGGAACTCACTAAGATCCACTTGCCTCTGCCTCCCACGTGCTGAGTGTTAGGATTAAAGGTGTGTTCTACCACCACATCAGGCAAGACAAAATTTGGCTTATCTTTTTTTATTTTTGTTTATTTTCATCTTTAAAATTTTTTTCTTATCTCTTAATTATAAATATATACATTTATAAATAGTAAATGTAACTAAAGTAATTAAATTTCAAGGGTAATTGGGGGCTGGAGAGATGGCCTAGAAGTTAAGAGCACCGACTGCTCTTGTAGAAGACCCGGGTTATGGTGCTGAGAACCATCTGTAACTCCAGTTCCAGGAGAACTCCAGTTCCAGGGGAATCCGACACCCTCTTCTGACCTCTGCAGCATTGCACAACACAGGTGCACAAACCTACATGCAGACAGCACATTCATACACATAAAAAATAAATAAAAATTAAAAAATAAATTTCAAGGGTGATTATCAAGCCTTGCTTCATTTTTGTTAAAGATTTAACAAAATCTTTAATTTATAATTACTATTATATTATTATATATAATTATATATTATATATAATTATATATTATAAATATATAATTTATAATATAATTATAATTTATAATTGTTATTTATAATAACAAAATCTTTAAAAACTTAAATCCCTGAGAGATTTTTTTAATAATATCACAGTAGCAATGTACAAATGTCTGTTTATCAAAGCACACATTTCTGAAGTATGGATGTTAAAGTTAAGACCTACTCAAGTCTTCTAGATCTATGCATTAATTGTCTATAGTCTAGATTTTGGAACTATGCTAAATGCTTGCCATGGGAACTGATACCCTAATCCAGTCTGCAAGGCAGAAACAGCAGATGGCAATAGTGCTCACTATGTCAGAAATCACAGCTCCCACGAAGAGTTCCTTTATCTACATTTACATTTCTTTTTAAAATATTTATTTTCACTTTATGTATGAGTGTTTTGCTTGCCTGTGTATACATACACCATATGCATGCAGTCAGCACCTGAGGAGGCCAAAAGACCTGTTCCATTCCCTGGAACTGGAGTTACAGAAGGTTATGTGTGAGCCACCAAGTGCTGAGAACTGAAAGCAGGTTTTAATACAAGAGCAAGTGCTCTTAATGGCCAGGCCATCACTCCAGCCCATATATTTACATTAGTATAGACATGGCCACAGTAAGTAACTTAGTTTTTTTTTTTTGGTCTTTTTGAGACAGGGTCTCCCTGTAGCCCCAGCTGTCCTGGAACTTACTCTGTAGACCAGGCTGGCCTTGAACTCACAAAGATCCACCTGCCTCTGCCTCCCAAGTGCTAGGATTAAAGGCGTGCCACCACCACGCCTGGCTACTAAGTAAGGTCTTAATCATACAGAAAAGTATATGTTAAGGGGTCAAATCTAAATTTCTCCAGATTTTGTTTCAGATAGAAGGATTCAAAGACCTTTCCACTCCTAATTCATAAACAATAGATTTAGACATGGAGTCTGTTAGGCAATTCATAGGCTTCTGAAAATTAGCAGGTTCCTTTAAAAGGAAATTTTGGGCTCTAATATTCCCAGGCTTTCAAACTACCCCTTATACAACATATATGAAGCTAGAAGTAGTAACTTTGTTTAGCCTAAGTATTGTATTGTAGCTACTTTAACTCCTCTCTTGCCTTCATTTTTACCCAACTCCTTAAAATTTCAACTGTTTGCCAGGCATAGTAGCACACACCTTTAGTCCCAGCACTTGGCTTCTGAGTTCAAGGCCAGCCTGGTCTATATAGAGAGTTCCAGGACAGCTGGGGCTGCAGGGAGACCGTCTCAAAAAGGCAAAAAACAAAACAAAACAAAAAAAAAACCTCTCTCCCCCCAAAAAACCACCAACTCAACCATTTTATAATAAACATTCCTAACTTTCTTTTTGAATACTCTCCCATACAATACATAAAGCTCTATAGTTTCTCTTCCACATAGTTTTTTTTTTTTTTTTTTTTTTTTTTTTTTTNTCTCCCTGTAGCCCCAGCTGTCCTGGAACTCACTCTGTAGACCAGGCTGGCCTTGAACTCACAAAGATCCGCCTGCCTCTGCCTCCCAAGTGCTAGGATTAAAGGCGTGCGCCACCACGCCCGGCTCACATAGCTTTTGAGATTCTACCCTATTATTACTGGGCAGTCACATCAACTTCATAAATTAACTTATTAATAACTTCATTAAATTAGTAAAGGAATACCAAAGTAGGCATAAAACAATGATTGATTCATTCTAAATATCTGCCAAACACCTACAACATATATTCTAGAGTCTATGGATTAATTTTTCACACAACTTGGTGTTAGACGTTATGAGAGCATGGGTTTCTGAAGCTCTCAAACAAAGCTAATTCTGGGGGCTGCAGAGATGCCCTAGCGGATAAGAGCACTGACTGCTCTTGCAGAGGACCCAGGTTCGATCCCCAGCACCCACATGGCGGCTGAGAACCGTCTTTAACTCCAGTTCCAGGGGAATCTGACGCCCTCTTCTGACCTCCGTGGCATTGCAGGACACGGGTGTACAAACCTTCATGCAGACAGTACATTCATACACATACAAAAATAAATAAAATTTAAAAAAACAAACAAAAAAACAAAGCTAATTCTATCTTCTCCAAAATGTTTAGTATGCAAGGTAAAGTGTCTGTGTGTATACATACATACATACATACATACATACATACATACATGTGTAAGGTTCCATACTTCAGAAGGCAGAGAAAAATACAGACTTGGAGCTTAAAATGTCATATATTAATATATATAAATATATTAATACATATAGGATACAGATATTTTAAAAATCCCCATATAAAATCTATAAATACAAGTATTTATTACTAATGACATGAGAGGAATGATGTGCTACTTGCTAGTTAATATTTGAATTACAAATGTTGCATAATTGTGCTTTTTCTTCAAAGACCTCTAATAAGCCACCTCACTTATTTAATATAAAACTATAAAAACTTATCTGTGTCCTAGAGGTGTGGTAAGGTGACAGTAATGACAATAGCACTCTCAGTCTAAGTAATCTTTTTCATGGAGGGCAGGGAGAGGACCCAAAGAGGAGGACAGGAATGTGGGTAGGAAATAAGGCACTGCTCTCCACATATTACAAGCTCCACTGTTGGTTATGACTAAAAAGAAATTACTTTTTCCTAAAGGGAAGTTCTTAGACTAATAGCAATGGAATTCAGACAGTGAGAGAGAAAGGGTGGGACTGGAGCAAGTAAAACTAACAGTCTGATAGTATCACACTAGCTTAAACTTCTTTTTATCTAAAACTCAATTTCAGTACCTCCTACCCAAGAATATATTTCTGTTAATAAGAAACAGCATAATTTGGAAGACAGAAACTTCAGAATAATGTCTCTAATTCTTTTCTTTCCATACACATCAATGGTGAAGTTTTACTGGTCACCACTGAAGTGTCTTGTGTCCATCCCGTCTATTTAATTCCTACCTTAACATTTTTGTTCAGGTGTCTGTTACCTTAATAACCACACTAACAACTTATTAGACAGCTCCTCCTGCTTTTTAAAAATTTTTATTTATTTTTGTATGTGTATCAATGTACTGTCTGCATGTAGGTTTGTGCACCCACGTTGTGCAATGCCTCGGAGGTCAGAAGAGGGTGTCCGAATTCCCCTGGAACTGGAGTTTTAAAAAAAGTTCTCAGCCACCATGTGGGTTCTGGGGATCGAACCTAGGTCCTCTGCAAGAGCAGTCCACACTCTTAACCACTAGGCCATCTCTCCAGCCCCCAACTCCTCCTGCTTTCTAAAAAAAATATTTTATTATATGTGTATGACCCTGTTGCCTGCATGTGTTAAGTGTACCTATGTCGTGCAATGCCTGTGGAGATCAAAAGAGAGCATCAGATCCAGAGCATCTGAAACTGGAGTTACAGATGTTTGTTAGCCACCATGTGTGTGCTGGAAATGGAACCTGGGTCCTCTGCAAGAGTAGCCAGTGCTCCTAACCGCTGAACCACTGAACCCTATCTCCAGCTCCCTCCTCCTACTTTTAAGCTTTTCTAAGCTGCAATTTTACAATGGCAACAGACCTACTAACAGATACAGGCTGGATGTCACGATCTTCCCTATGAGAAGTAAAGAGATTCTGTAGAGTGTAGAGTTAAATGGTATTGGGATTTACAAACACACACACACACACACACACACACACACACACACACACACACAGGCCCCAGGAAAACCAAGTATAATAATATTTCCAAGTATAATAATTAACAACAACAACAACAACAACCAGGTCTCTATCTCTACCATCTACCTGCAAATGGGGAGGACTAGACAGAAAGTAGAGCAATGAACAGTCTTTTCTTTTAAAATGTGCCGAGATTGGGGCTGGAGAGATGGCCTAGTGGTTAAGAGCGCCGACCACTCTTACAGAGGACCCGGGTTCTATCCCCAGCACCCACATGGCGGCCGAGAACTGTCTGAAACTCCAATTCCAGGAGAACTCCAGTTCCAGGGGAATCCGACATCCTCTTCTGACCTCTGCGGCATTGCACGACACGGGTGCACACACTTGCATGCAGACAGTACATTCATACACATAGAGAAATAAAAAAAAAATGTGCAGAGATTTCCTATGAGACATACTATTATGGATTCAGTGAGCGCAGTCTACCATCTTTGATGTGTAATCCATTCAACAACACAAGTCTGGGCCAAAGACCAGATGGATCTGCAGAAATCCATTACCAGTAGCAGGAAAAGGATGGTTAAAGACAAAAGGTATGCCTCACTGACCTTGGGTGATGTTGCCATGGGTGCAATCTCCCCACGCCTTTAATCCTAGCACTTGGGAGGCAGAGGCAGGCGGATCTTTGTGAGTTCAAGGCCAGCCTGGTCGACAGAGAGAATTCCAGGACAGCTGGGGCTACAGGGAGACCCTGTCTCAAAAAGACAAAAAAAAAAAAAAAA
>VZQC01001128.1:450277-493622 GCA_009823505.1 Rhizomys pruinosus | reverse complement strand
TTTTTTTTTTTTTTTTGGTCTTTTTGAGACAGGGTCTCCCTGTAGCCCCAGCTGTCCTAGAACTCACTTTGGAAATCAGGCTGGCCTTGAACTCACAGAGATCTGCCTGCCTCTGGTGGGATTAAAGGCATGTGCCACCACGCGAGGCCTCACAAATATTTAATGACAGCTCGTGTGCTAAAGCACTGCGTTAATGTGTTAAAGCACTACTGGGGCAAGTGGCTCTGTTACTGCCATGCCTACTGTGCCCTGGCAGTTCATTCAATAAACATGCCTTTGGGGGATGATGACACTGCAAAATACTGAAAAATTAATAGCCAAGTATAATACAACTTGGTAAATCCTGGAAACAAGTAAATAAAGCAGTGCTAGCAATGTCTAAACCACCAACAAGAAATATTAGAGCTGATACTGAACAGGACTCAAAAGAAAAGTCTTTTTCATCTAGTCTCCATGACTGAGGCTCACCCTTTCCCTTCACGAATTTATTTTGGGTGCTGAGTCCCTTCTTGTTAGCTATTTAGCATCCTTGTTTTTGAGCTCTCTGGATGTATTTATTTATTTATTTATTTTTATAAAAGGAAGAGTATTTGAGCTTACGATTGACGGTTCCAGGGAATTAGAGTCCATTGTGGCAGGAGGCATGGTGGCTGGAGCTGGAGCAGCAAGCTGAGGGTCACATCTTGCAATGAGCACAGGAAGCAGAGTGGATGTTTTTATTTATACAAAATGCTGTCAGAGAATACCATCTGGGCACTATTAATAATAGTGTCAAACTCTTCAAAATGCTCATGGGCTATTTCAATTTATAAAGGTTTAGAACAAAGCTCTGAATATCAGTAAAATACTATTGGATGACCAATATTATATAATTCATGTAGCAAGTAAAAAGACATAATGCATATAATATTGAAAGTATCTATCCCTAAAACTGTCTCCCTATCACATATTTTCTGGTATCTTTAACATCAGGGACACAGTAGAACCAATTTACACTTTCACAAAGGTCTTGACTTTGCTAAGAAACCTGAAGTATACTAAACAAAAAATAGTCATAGTTTATAACATTTCTTTATTTTGATTATCACCTCAACTGACAAATCTTTATTTCTAGACTGAATCTCTTGGCTAAATTCCACTTATGTATTGAATGAATTGCTACTTGATATTACCTGTTTTATACAAGCTTCTGATTGCCTAGCCATTTCACCACTCCAACTCAGTCAACAGCAACTCCATGCCTCCAACCACTTGGGCAAAAACTCCTGGGAGTCATCTTTGAATTCTCTTTCATGCCTCACATACAATTCATCAGTAATTGCTGCCCACACAGGGTTTGAAACACATCCAAAACCTGACCTTTGCTCACCCTTCACTGTTACACCCTGGTCCCAGTCACTATTGCTCTCATCTGGATCACTGCAATAATTTCCATCATAGTCTTCTTGCTTACATCTTTGTTCCATTCTCATTCTCTATTTCACACAGAGCAGAGTTAACAAAAAGTTGCCAGCTTAAAGAAGAAAGGCCATATAATCATATTCATTGATGTAAAAAGCATTTGACAAAATCCAAGACTCAGCTATGACAAAAACTTATGACTAGAAAGGGAACTGAGAAACAGCACCTACAAACCCCTACACCAACATATCCTTAACAGTGAAAAACTGAGTAATTACCAAGACCTGAAAAGAGCTGGCCAGAGCAGTAAGGCAAGAAAAATAGAGAAGGTACACAGATTGGAAAGGAATTAAAGTGGACTGTGTTCATAAGTACTTAGAAAACCAAGCCCCTACATCAACAAAGTCCAAAGAAGTCTGTTAACTCTCAGTGAGCCAAGTGACAGGAGTCTGTTTACTAGTGAGCAGAGTGCTACTGTCTTTGAGGGACAAGGTGGGGTCACTACAGCATGGCTGCTCAAAACTGTCTATAACTACAATTCCAGAGGATATGACACCTTCTTCTGGTCAGCAGGCACTGATCATATATGCAACAAACATATACATGTAGGCAAACACTACATGCACATAAAAAGCAAAAATAAATATTTAAAAAAGATAGAACAGTATTTTAAAAAGATAGCACAGTGAAACCAACCCACATAATAATAATATGATAATAATAATAATAATAATAATAATAAAGAATAGAGAATCCAGTCATGAGCTTTTGGACAAGGCTGCAATGAAAGGAGAATGAAACTTCAATGAAAGGAGAATGAACAAATAATGTTGGAACAACTAGTCTACCACAAAAACTCAACCTAAAGCATCAAATCTTATATAAAAAAGAATTAAGAACTATCACAAAAATTAAAAATTCTATTCTGTAAAAGACACTATTAAGAGCATACAAAGAGAAGCCACCTGCTAGGAGAAAATAGCTGTAAATCATTAAGCAAGGGACCTGGATCCAGGCAGCATAAAGAAATCTCTAAACCCAATAAGAAGAAAATGATCCAATTAGAATATGTCCAAAAGACACTACGGAGGATATACAAACAACAAAGAAGCACATGAAAACATGTTTAATCTTATTAGCTATTAGAGAAATACAAATTAATGGTGCAATAAGATGTCATCCATTAGACTGGCTAAAATGAGGAAAATACTAACTATACCAAGTGCTGGTGAAAATTCAGAGAAACTAGATCTTTCACACATTGCTGATTGGAATATAAAATGGCATAGCCACTCTGGAAAATATTATAATACACATTTTAACATGAAAATCTGTATAAAACTGTTCATAGAAGCTTAATTTTGTTATATATTTAAAACCTTTATCTTTAGAAACTATACAATATACATGATTGAAAGGAGATTGTACCAAACTATGGTCAAAAAAGAATCATTCATTCTTTGCCGTTTCTTTTGTGTGGTCACTCAGAACCAAATTTATTGGGTAGAACTGCTGTTGCTTGCCACCTCACATTATTATCCATGTATACACCACAGTCTACTTTCCTGTCGACAGATATTTGAGGCTCCCTTTTCACACACTGATATGCCACCTCTGAACCCTGCTTGGAATACTGATGCTCTGTGCCATGATGTCTTTATTGTTTGTTTTTGTTTCTCAAGACAGGGTCTCCCACAGCCCTAGCTCGCCTGGAACTTGCTTTGTGACTAGGCTGGCCTTGATCTCAGAGATCTGCTTGCCTCTGCATTCTGAATGCCGGGATTAAAGGTGTCTTTTACTGTTATCAACTATTTGGTATATTTTTACTGCTCCCTGATTGCCACATCTCATTTGTTGTTAGAGAAAATACTGAGACTGGATTTATTCCATCACCTGTCTCATGACAAGGTTCCAACCTACTTGCCCAAGTAACTGCACATAATTTAGCTACCTTTCAAGAACCAAATGGCTGGCTATTTCAGACTCACATCTTACAAACTGATGAAATACCTGTAATATAGGTCTTTAAAACATGGCTTGAATTTTTTCAACCTTTGTCTTTCCACTGAAACAGCAGGTGCCTTTTTCTAAAAGTGGTGTTCCCACTTGACAACACAGAGAGCAATGAGGAAACGTCAAAAACCTTTGACAAGTGAAAAGGACCAGAATGACATAGCACCTCAGGAGCCATGTACAGCCACTACAATGCTCCCAGTTTTATTTTATAACCCCAAACTGGAGACCACAAAGTCTTTCAAATTAGTTGGGATATGGTGTAGCTCAACAACAGTACAAGTCTCAGGATTAACAAAAAAATGAATGATTGTATATGTAACAGCTCAGATGGATCAAAGGCATTAGAGACAGTGAAAATAAAAAGCTCATCTCAAAGGGTAAATCAATGCATTTATGTAATGCTCTCAAAGTGACAAAATTATATTATTGTTGGAGACTTAGTGCTCTCCAAGGGTTAAGGTTGAAGGGAATGGTGAGACTACAAAGGAACAAGACAAAACAATTTCTTAGTGATGATTAAAAATAACCCTATGGTTTGACTCTGATAACCACATTAATTTATAATTAATAAATCATGCCTAAGAAATAAGAGGAAATGTAAATTAGGACATTTTAAACCCTTGTTGGCCTATCTCATCTTTTTGTAATTAATTAATTTATTTATATGTATTTTATCAAATCTAGACCTGTGTTCCCCACCCCACCAGAGCGCATGCATTCTGCCAAACATGCTTTTCATCTCTTTCTCAGTCTTTCTCAATATTCTCCATGTGGAAGTTGACTGTTTTGAGCAGAAGTTCACTGTTTCAGTCAGTTCTTTGATATAGTCCTTACTGTTGTTGTTGTTTCCAATATGCATCACTTGCAACTGCTTTGGACAAAAGCACAGGAAATACAACTAGGTAACTGGCACTAGCATCCACAGATGAGGGATACCATTCATCCTTTGTTTTTCTCGGACTGTGTTACTTCACTCAGCATGATGTCCTCTAGCTCCAGCCATTTTCCTGCAAAGCTCGGGATGTTGTCTTTCTTTACTGCTGCATAGAACTCCATTGTGTAGATGTACCACATTTTCTCTATCCACTCATCAGTTGAGGGACATTTGGGTTGGTTCCAGCTCCTTGCTATTGTGAAGAGAGCTGAAATAAACATGGCCATGCATGTATCTCTGCAGTGGGGTGAGTCTTGAGGGTACATGCCTAGGAATGGTATGGCTGGGTCGGGTGGCAAGTTCATTCCAAGTCTTCCAAGGGTTCTCCACACTGCTTTCCATAGTGGCTGTACGAGTTTACATTCCCACCAGCAGTGGATGAGTGTTCCCCTTTCCCCACAACCTCTCCAGCACTTGGTATCATTTGTTTTCTTGATCCTAGCCAGTCTTATTGGAGTAAGATGATATCTTAAAGTGGTTTTGATTTGCATTTCCTTAATGATTAGTGATGTTGAGCAGTTCTTGAGGTGTTTCTCAGACATCTCTAATTCCTCGCTTGTGAAGTCTCTGTTCAGTTCTTTGCTCCATCTATTGAGCGGGTCATTTGTTTTCTTTTTTCTTTGTTTTTTGAGTAGTTTATATATTCTGGAAATCAATGCTTTGTCAGATGTATCTGCAGTGAAGGTTTCCTCCCACTCTGTGGGATTTCTCTTCACTTCCTTGATTGTTTCTTTTGATGTACAGAAGCTTTTGAGTTTGATGAGGTCCCATTTGTCAATTGTCGACCTTAATTCTTGTGCAGCTGCTGTCTGATTTAGGAAGTCTTTTCCTACGCCTATGTCTTGTAGTCTGCTGCCAACTTTTTCTTCTATCACCTTCAGAGTTTGGGGTTTCACGTTGAGGTCTTTAATCCATCTGGAGTTGACTTTTGTACAGGGTGAGAGGTAGGGGTTTAATTTCATTCTTCTACAAGTGGTGATCCAGTTTTGCCAACACCACTTGCTGAAGATGCTGTCTTTTCTCCATTGTGGTTTCTTGGCCCCCTTGTCAAATATGAGATGGCTGAAATTGTATGTGCTCAGATTTGGATCTTCGGTTTTGTTCCATTGGTCAACAGGTCTGTTTTTGTGCCAGTACCAGGCTGTTTTTATGACTATAGCCCTGTAGTATAGTTTAAAATCTGGTATAGAGATCCCTCCTGTGTAGCTCTTTTCACTCAGGATTGATTTGGCTATTCGGGGTCTTTTGTTTTTCCAAATGAATTTAAGAACTTTTGTTTCCAAGCCTGTGAAGAAACTCTTGGGGATTTTGATTGGGATTGCATTAAATCTATACAAGAGTTTTGGTAAAATGGACATTTTTACAATGTTAATTTTCCCAATCCATGAGCATGGGAGGTTTTTCCATCTTCTGAGGTCTTCTTCAATTTCTTTCTTTAAGGGTTTAAAATTTTTGTTGTAGAGGTCTTTGGTGTCTTTGGTTAGGTTTGTTCCTAGGTATCTTATTGTTTTTGAGGCTATTGTGAGTGGGAAGGTCTCTTTGAATTCTTTCTCCAGTTGCTTGTTCTTGGTGTAAAGAAAGGCCATTGATTTTCTAAGGTTAATTTTGTATCCTGCCACTTTGCTGAAGCTGTTAATCGTTTCTAGGAGTTTTCTGGTGGAGTTTTTTGCATCCCTTAAGTAAACAATCATATCATCAGCAAATAGGGATAGTTTGACTTCCTCTTTTCCAATTAGTACTCCTTTAATATCCTTTTCTTGCCTTATTGCTCTAGCAAGTGTTTCAAGCACTATATTGAAGAGGAGTGGTGATAGGGGGCAGCCTTGCCGAGTTCCTACCTTTAAAGGGAATGTTTCTGTCATTTCCCCATTTAGGATGATATTGGCTGTGGGTTTCCTGTATATGGCTTTGATTACATTGAGGAATGATCCCTCCAATCCAATTCCTTCTAGGACTTTAAGCATGAAGGGATGCTGGATTTTGTCAAAGGCTTTTTCAGCATCAATTGAGATGATGGTGTGGTTTTTGTCTTTGATTCCGTTTATGTGTTTGATGATGTTTATTGATTTTCGTATGTTGAACCATCCCTGCATCTCTGGTATGAATCCAACTTGGTCATGATGGATGATCTTCTTGATGTGGGTCTGTATGCGATTTGCCAGTATTCTGTTTAGAATTTTGGCATCTGTGTTCATGAGGGAGATGGGTCTATAATTCTCCTTTTTAGTTGGATCTTTGCCTGGTTTTGGTAATAGAGTGATGTTGGCTTCATAGAAGGAATTTGGGAGAATTCCCTCTGATTGTATACTTCTAAACAGTTTCAGTAATAATGGTTGTAGGTCTTTTTGAAATGTTTTATAGAATTCTGCTGTGAAACCGTCTGGGCCTGGGCTTTTTTTAGTTGGGAGGTTTCTTATTACATCTTCAATTTCTTCATGTATTATGGGTCTGTTTAAGCTGTCGATCTCTTCTTGGTTGAGCTTTGGTGATTCCCAGGATTTCAGATATTCATCCATTTCTTCTAGGTTTTCAAACTTGGTAGAATATAGGTTCTTGAAATATTCCCATATGATTTTCTGGATCTTTTCCTTGTCTGTTGTGATATTTCCCTTTTCATCACAGATTGTATTGATTTGGAGTTGTTCCTTCTTTCTTTTGGTTAACTGGGCTAGAGGTCTGTCTATCTTGTTTATTCTTTCAAAGAACCAACTTTTGGATTCATTGGTTTTTTTGTATTGTTTTCTTTGTTTCTATTTCATTGATTTCTGCTCTGATTTTTGTTATTTCTTCCTGTCTGTTTCGTTTAGGGTTCATCTGTTGTTGCCTCTCAAGTGCTTTTAGCTATAGTGTTAGATCATTCACTTGTGCTCTATTTTTCTAATGTAGGCATCCAGGGCTATAAACTTCCCTCTTAGGACTGCTTTTCAGGTATCCCATAGGTTTTGTTGTGTTGTACTGTCATTGTCATTCAGTTCCAGGAATGCTTTTATTTTTTCTTTATCTCTTCCTTGACCCATTCATTATTCAAGAGTGTGTTGTTTAGTCTCCATGTGCACTTGTAGGCAGTAGGGCTTATCCTGGTGTTGATGTTGAGCTTTATTGCACTGTGGTCTGATAGAATGCCAGAAATTATTTCAATCTTTTTGTATTTGTTGAGGTTTCTTCTGTGCCCCAGTATATGGTCGATTTTGGAGAATGTTCCATGGGGTGCTGAGTAGAAAGTGTATTCTCTGTATTAGGGTGGAATATTCAGTAGAGGTCTATGAAATCCATGTGGTGTACCATATCGTTCAGTTCAGATGTCTCTCTGTTTAATCTTTGTCCTGTTGACCTATCCAAAGGACTCAGTAGGGTATTGAAATCCCCTACAAGTGTACTGGGGTTAGTGTGGTCCTGGAGAATCGTCTTTATAAAGTTTGGTACACCAGAGTTTGGGGCATATATATTCATAATTGTGAAATCTTGTTGGTGAATTGTTCCTTTGATAAAAATGTAATGGCCTTCTTTGTCTCTTCTGATTTCTTTTAATTTGAAGTCTATTTTGTCTGATATTAAAATAGTAACACCTGCTTTCTTTTTGGTACCATTTGCTTGGAATATTTTTTTCCATCCTTTCACTTTAAGGTGGTACCTGTTCTTGAAGGTAAGATGTGTTTCTTGTACACAGCATATGGATGGGCTGTTTCCTAATCCAATCTCCCAGTCTATGTCTTTTGATTGGGGAATTTAGTCCATTAATATTTAAGGTTATGAGTGATAGGTTTGTGCTGCTTCCTTTTGCCTTATTATTCATTTGTGGTTTGGGTTTAGTTTTCTACTTCTGCAGTTATGCTTTTATTGATTTCTCTTTCTAGGTGCCTGGGGTTGGTTGCTCCTTTCTTCTCTCCCGTGAATTGCTTCAAGTATTCTCTGAAGGGTTGGTTTTCTGGACATGTATTCTTTCAATTTGTTTATGTCATGGAATGTTTTTCTCTCTCCTTCAACTATAATTGACATTTTTGCTGGGTATTGTAACCTGGGTTGGCATCTACTGTCCTTTAACCCTGGGAATGCTTTGCTCCAGGTTTCTTCTTGCTTTCATAGTTTGCATTGAGAAGTCAGTTGTAATTCTGACAGGTTTCCTCTTATAGGTCACTTGTTGTTTTTCTCTTGTGGCTTTAAGGATTTTGTCTTTGTTTGGGGTGTCTAGCATTTTAACTATGTATGATGTGGCGTGGAGAATTTCTTTTCCGATCTTGTCTGGAGTTCTATGTGCTTCTTGTATTTGTACTGGTTTGTCTTTTTTTAGTTTGGGGAAGTTTTCATCTATTATTCTGTTGAAGATCTGATCAATACCATTCTCTTGGGATTCTTCTCCTTCCTCTATTCCTATCATGTGGAGGTTTGATCTTTTCATAGTATCCCACAGTTCCTGGTTGTTCCACTTTTGTGTATTTTTAAATTTTTCATAATCTTTCCTTGAGGTTTTTAGTTTTTCTGTGTTATCTTCTAGGTCTGATATTCTTTGTTCTGTTTCCTCCATTCTGCTTCTGAGGCTTTTTCCATTCCTTTCTTCTTGACTGGATGAGTGTTTGATTTCCTTTTTCATTTCCTCTTCTGATTTCTTTAGTATTTCTACTTCTTTTTGGAGGTTCTCAATCTTTTCCTGTAGCTCTTTGCTTCGCTGGTTGGTTTCCTTATCTTTTTCATGGGATCTTTTCAGTGTTTCTACTTCCTTCCAGAGTTTGTCATTCTCTCTCTCTCTAGGTCCTTCTTGAGTTCTTTATTCCCTTTTCTTAGTTCTTTGATTTGCTCTTTATAATCTTGTAGTTCTTTAAATATGTTCCCAGTTGTGTTTCTGATATCTGTGTCCTGGGGCATCCCCAGAGGGATCCCACTGTAGGAATCTTCCATATGGTTGGTAGAGCTTGGTGCGTGATTATCCTGCCCCTTTCCCATGTTGTCTCTTCTTTGTGTTCCTGGCATATGGGCTTCTCCTTGCCTGTATTCTAATGTGAGTCCTAAGTGCCTCTTCACTGTGTTGAGGGCTTGCTTTGCTTGCCTCCTTAATCCCCGTTGGCAGTGGGTAGGGGGTGCGGGCGGTGAGCATGTGTGTGGGGGTGTTTGGGGGGTATTACCTGCACTTCCGCTGCTCTCAGGAGATCAGTTTTTTTGGCCTATTTCATCTTAAATAAAATGTAAAGTCCTTATCACAACCTAAAAACCGGGCATGAAAACAATACACTTAGACCACGCGTTCCATTTTCCCCACCCTCACTCAAGTTCTAAACACACTGGCCTTTCAGCTCCTAATAGATGGCAGGCAGGAACCCCTGTATACCTCTCTGCATCTGCTACTTCCTGTGTTTGTAAAGTGCTTACCTTCATTATTTCATATTCGAACACCTGCTCAAATGTCACCTACACAAGAAATTCTTCCCTATTTCCTTCCATACAGACAGGATTTTCTCCACTTTTTCTCTACATAGGAACCTTCAAACTAATAAAACTCAAATAATGTCTATACCTGTTATTCCCCTGGTCTGTGCTCTACTGGTTAATGTCATCATGATTCACTTAGGAACTCAAGCCAGGCAGGTGTGACCCTTACTTTTACTTATTACACTCAGTTTTCTGTCCTCAAGTCCTATCCTGCTCCTTAATTATCATCGAAGCCTGAATTCTGATTCTGCCAACATAAGAGCTTTAAGGCCTGTTTCTTCCTCTTAATCCAACTCTTTCTTCAAGTATCCTCTCCACTGATGCCAGTCTTTTCAGAATGTTAAATGTGCTTTCTATCATTAACAAGATAAAGTCAAAAGTTTCTTGAGAGAGCAGATAAGGAAATTCGTGCTGTATTAATTTTCTATCTTAGTTTGCAACATATGATTAGAGCTTTCCCATATGTGGAACGACTCATTATAGCTCTTTTACCTCCACACAATTTATACATGCTGTTTTCTTTGTTTGAAATGACATGTCTACCCTCAACCTGTCCACTTCTTTGTCTGACAAACACTGAGATTAAGTGTAAGTTTTCTTAGGAAGACTTTTTATATTGTTTCATTATTTATTGAATCAGGTATTTCCTCCTGTAGATTCCTAAAGTATTTTGTTTAACTCTGGTACAGCATTTGTCACAATATATTACATTCATCTGTATACATCTCAAAAACCAAAAACCATGTATTTTTATAAAATTTTACACATTTTTATGTTATGTTTATGTGTATTGCCTACATACATGTAAGTGCACTGGTTTTGTGCAATGCCTGCAGAGGTCAGAAGAGGGTGTTGGATCTCTTTCAACTGGAGTTAATGACAGTTATTAGCTACCATGTAGGTGCTGGGAATAAAACCTCTAGCTACCATGTAGGTGCTGGGAATAAAACCTGGGTTCTCTGTAAGAGCAGCCAGTGTTCTTAACTGCTGAGCCATCTCTCCAGCACCTAGAACCTTATCTTAATAATCTGTCCACCTCCTTTACTTGGTGAGTACCTGGCTCACAGCAGAAATTCAAAACTACTGAGTTAGCTGGAATAATAAACAATATACAGCTTTGTGTAGTGGATCATGCTGTAATCTCAGCATTGAGAGATGAGGGCAGGATGATGGCAAACCAGAGGCAAGCCTGGACTAAACAGGGAGCTTCAGGCCAACATGGGCAACATCCTGCATCAAAAACCCAAAAGAGTTCAGCGATTAAGACACCACGGAAAAATGAATAAGGCAAGATTTCTTGGGGAGTGGTTATTCCATATAGGTGTGTCACAGAGGCAAATTAAAGACTTTGACCTGTTCTTTTTTTTTTTTTTAATTTTTTATTTATTTCTGTATGTGTATGAATGTACTGTCTGCATGCAAGTTTGTGCACCCGTGTCGTGCAATGCCGCGGAGGTCAGAAGAGGGTGTCGGATTCCCCTGGAACTGGAGTTCTCCTGGAATCGGAGTTTCAGACAGTTCTCAGCCACCATGTGGGTGCTGGGGATCGAACCCGGGTCCTCTGTAAGAGCGGTTGGCACTCTTAACCGCTAGGCCATCTCTCCAGCCCCCTGACCTGTTCTTTTAATCATGCAAATTCCCTAAATGATGAAGTACTGATGAGCTCCATGCTTTGGCTATAATCACCAGCTCAATTTTCCAATGAACCAGTTATCTTCCCCAAAGGGTACTTCTTGTTCCACTTTCTGAACTACAATGATAAAGGATAGTCATTCTTTCAATTTATGTCACTGTTCATAACAGGAAAATCTCATAAGAGAATGAGGATGCCTCATTTGAGCCAACCAATCACTTCAGCTAGAAAAATCTCAGAGCATGCAAGCCCAACCAGTATGTGTTGGTACACTTTTATATGTTTAAAAAAAAGCAGAATCATCATATGCGGAAGTGGAAATTTTCTTTTGAAACCCCCATTTCCACATGTCTATTTTTCCATTTTCTGGGAAATGATAATAAATATAGCAGAGCAGTACTTTATTCAAGTACAACTCTGCTACATGTTAATTACAGTATCAAGGCAAATATAGAACACCTCTATTTCCAGACTTATTTTATGTTGATTCCAAGCTATTTCCTTGAGCATGTTCTCTCTTCCATTCTAGTACGACTTAATGTGACACCTATGTATCTGTTTAAGTTCTACAAAACAGATGTCCACACTTATTGGGTCACTATCTTTTTATTTATTTATTTTTTATTTATTTATGTGTATGAATGTACTGTTTTGCGTGTAGGTCTGTGCACCCGTGTCGTGCAGTGCCGTGTCGTGGAGGTCAGAAGAGGGTTTCTGAATCCCCTAGAACTGGAGTTCTCCTGGAATTGGAGTTACAGACGGTTCTCAGCCGCCATGTGGGTGCTGGGGATCGAACCCGGGTCCTCTGCAAGAGCGGTCGGTGCTTTTAACTGCTAGGCCATCTCTCCAGGTCACTATCTTTTTAAAAAGCAACTATTTGTGCTCAATGGTTTAAACTGTGATCTATGAGCTGCTCAGCTAGCTCAGTCGGTAGAGCATGAGACTCAAACTGTGATCTGTTCTGAATTCCCTTTTTTTCCTTTCTGCGACAGGGTCTCACGTACTTCAGGTTGGCCTCAAACTCACTATGTAGCTAAGGATGACCTTGAACTTCCGATCTTTATGCCTCTACCTCCTAGGATTACATATTTTCTGAATTCTTTAAAAAAGAAGAAATCAATAGTGCCGGGTGTGGTGGTGCACGCCTTTAATCCTAGAACTTGGGAGGCAGAAAACTCGCTCTACAGAGCGAGTTCCAGGACAGCTGGGGCTACAGGGAGATCCTGTCTCGAAAAAAAAAAAAAAAAAAAAAAAAAAAAAAAAAAAAAAAAAAAAAGGAAAGAAAATCAATGCTTTTGTTGCCTGTATTGCCACCAATAAAAACCTATAATCTGTCGCTACTTGTTGACACCTACTAGGTTCCAGATAGATACTGTGCTATACAGAAAATATAATCAGTTTAAACCATCACACGAATTAGGTAATAATAAAATATTGATTCTCTTAAGCAAAGTCTTGGCTCAAAAATTTTAAATGAGAAGCTAGAAAGATGGCTCCATGCTTAAGAATGCTTGGTGCTTTTGCAGAGGACCAGTTTGGTTCTCCAGCATCCATAGCTGGCAGCTCACAACTCCTTGTAACTCCAGTTCCAGGGGATCCAAAGCCCTCTTCTGGCATCCGTGGGAACTGCACTCATGTGCATAAATCCACACACACGCACATTAGGAATACACCTAATTTAAAAATAAAATAAAAGAAAATATAGGGGCTAAAGAGAGGGCTCAGCAGTTAACAGTGCTTGCCATTCTTGCAGAGGACCCAGGTATGGCAGCTAAGATCTATCTGTTACTTCAGCTCCAGAGGATCTGACACCCTCTCTGGCCTCTGCAAGTTCATCACAGACACTTGGTGCACTTAGATACATATACTCATAGACATAAAATAAAAAGAAAATGTAAGCCCCCCCCCCAAAAGGAATGACACATGCCTGTTTCTGTAATATGCAAGATCAAATTGCTCAGGTGAAGTTTTCATTTGTATCAGTTTTCTCTCAATGATGAAGAATGAAAAATCCTCCTCCTGAACTGCCAGTGGTTCAACACTGACATGACATGCACTGTCTCTGGGCTGCCTGACTGAAAGACAGGAAGCCACCATGCTGTGCTCAATTCTGCTAGCACTACAAAGTTCAATTAATGTATGAAAGGTCAAATAAAAATTTCTTTAATGTAAATAAATTTGAAGATTCTAACACTCAAAATTATAGTATGATTTTATAACCCAAATCAAATTAAAACAAATAAACAGTAAGTAGCTGGGCTTGCTGGCACATGCCTTTAATCCCAGCACTTGGAGGCAGAGGCAGGCTGATCTCTGTTGAGTTCAAGGCCAACCTGGTCCATGTTAGGTCTGGGCTTCCCAGAATACCAAGGGACACAGACACCCACTTCCTCCAGAGGCTGTCAATCTTCTGACCACTTCCTGTCTCTCTCTCTCTCTCTCTCTCTCTCTCTCTCTCTCTCTCTCTCTCTCCTTCCAGAGGCTGTCAATCTTCTGACCACTTCCTGTCTGCCTCCTCTCTCTTCTCTCTCTCTTCGCTCTCCTCTCTCTCTCCCCTCCTCCCTCTCCCGCGCCCTCTCCCTCTCCCTCTCCCTCTCCCTCTCCCTCTGTCTCTGTCTCTGTCTCTGTCTCTGTCTCTGCCTGCCCTGCCATGCTGTCCGGTTCCACCACGTGTCTGCAGGCAGCCCTTGAAGGCGGCCCTCAATGGTAATTCCACATGAAAGTAAATCTTGTTCCTGGTGTGACTTAAGCTTCATGTGCCTTTTTATCTGGGGGCTGGGGATACACGGCCCTTTTTTAAAATTTTTTATTTATTTTTTAATGTGTATGAGTGTACTGTCTGCATGCAGGTCTGTGCACCCGTGTTGTGCAATGCCACGGAGGTCAGAAGAGGGTGTTGGCTTTCCCTGGAACTGGAGTCAAAGATGGCCATCTCTCCAGCCCCCCTTTTTTATAACCTAACAGTCTACACAGTGTTTTAGGCCAGCTGGAGCTACAGGGACACCCTGTCTCAAAAAAAAAAAAAAGGAAAAATTCTAATAAAAATTATTCTTTAATGGATCTGTGCTAAAAGTCTGTTAATAACAATGAACATTCAAGACAAAATGGGACTAATCCAAGGACTCCTTGTAGAAGTCACAGAAGCTAAATAATAATGTAGAGGAGGGAAGATTTTGCAAAGAAAGAAGGGAAGGAGGATTGTAAAATAAAAAAGTATAAAATATGAATTTTAGCAGATTTTTTTTTTTGTCTTTTCAAGACAGGGTCCCCCTGTAGCCCCAGCTGTTCTGGAACTCAATCTGTAGACCAGGCTGTCCTTGAACTCACAGAGACCCGCCTGCTTCTGCCTCCCCAAGTGCTAAGATTAAAGATGTGTGCCACCATGCTGGGCCGAGAACTCTTAAGTTTTAGGAAAGTTAAAATTACTATTCATTAGGTAGAATACAGCTTGCATCAAAATAAGAAAAAGCTGACTGATGCTAACTAACATAAACATCGAAAGAATGGTCACTGCTAAAGTACCTGCTGGGATTTTTTTTCCCTTTTCTGTGGAAACACAACTATTCCTCATGTCATAGGAATGGAAGTAAATAACTGAGCCATTTTAATTCATAAGTCCAGGACAGATCTACAGTTTCACTGAAATTGCTTTAAAGGGATAAAATAAACCTGACCTTTAAATCAGTTAAGGTATATAATTATGCATGAATTATTTTTTCTATTCTACCCTTAAGAATGCTATATCCTACAGGGTGTGGTAGCACATGTCTGTTGTCCCCACTACTTGGGAGGCAGGGGCAGGAATACAGTGAGTTGGAGGCCAGCCTAGCCAATTTAGCCAGACTTTGTCTCAAAATAAAAAAATAAAAGAGAGTTGGGGATATACCTTAGTGGTAGAACACTTGCTTAGCACGCACTGAGCTTAATCTTCAGTGGGGAGATAACACCCTTTCACATTTATGTCAATATCACAGGAATAGGCTAACACTCAACCTCCTCGTTTCTATTTCTAGGATTTTTTTTCCTCAAAATTTTGGCTAGATTTTAAAAACATGACAGTTTTAAGATTTTATGTATCAACTTAGTCTGTGCCTTAAAACTAAAAACTCTAACTATGGTAGCTCACATCAGTAATCAGAGAACTCAGAAGGCAGATGAAGAAGGAAGGTGGTAAATTTCAGGACAGGTTGGGCTATAAAGCAAACCTCTGTCTCTGTCTCAAAACCAAACCAAATCTAAGAAAAATTTAGGTCCAGTGTAAGTGGTAATCTTTCAAACCCAAGAGTTTATTACTAAAAAGAATTATGATATAACAAAAGACTGCCACTTCAAACCATTCAATATATAACATACTAAGCTTCTAGGACAAGCACTAGCACAGAATTTAAAGAAAAAGACTGAAAGGAAAGGAAGGTACTATCTGTATTTCAGAAGTTCAATTTAGTGATCTTCCATTTTTTAGTGAAAAAAGTTTTGTAGGGGGCTGAAAAGATGGCTCAGGAGTTAAGAGTACTGGCTGCTTTTGCAGAGGGCCTGGGTTTGATTCCCAGCACCAACATGGTAGCTAAAAATCATCCCTAAATCCAGTTCCAGGGGAGCAGTCACCCTCTTTTTCTTTTCTTTTTTTCTTTTTGTCTTTTTGAGACAGGGTTTCCCTGTAGCCCCAGCTGGTCTGGAACTCACTATGTAGACCAGGCTGGCCTTGAACTCTCAGAGATCCTCCTGCCTCCTGCTGGGATTAAAGGTATGTGCCACCATACCCAGCTTGCCGTCATCCTCTTTTGACCTCCATGTGCATGTCCTGGTTTAAGTGCACACGGGCAATACACTCCTACACATAAAATTTTCAAAAATGAAAAAAGTTTTGCATTGTAAATGGCTATTTTGCTCTTCCTCAAAAATCTCATTCATGGGACTAGAGAGATGGCTTAGAGGTTAAGAGCACTGACTGCTCTAGTAGAGGACCCGGGTTTGATTCCCAGCATCCACATGATGGATAACAACCATCTGTAACTCCAATTCCAGAGGATTCTGAAACCCTCTTCTGACCTTCGCCACACAGGTGCACTTACATACATGCAGGCAATCACTCATACACATAAACTAAAAATTTAAAAAAAAATGAAAAAAATCTCATTCATAATTTGCACTTTTCCTTTGTAAATATTTTCTTTAATACTTTATAAGGTCTTTGAAGTACCCTTGTTTATGCAATAAAGTAGAAAAACTGACAGGTGAACACTGACTATTTACTATGTGCCACACATCATGGTTAATGTTTTCTGTCAGCACGAACTGGAATTTTACACACTATTTGCTGTCCATTTGTCAAAGTACCAACTTACCAACCTGTATGACAAGCCCACAATGCACCTTCACCAGAAAAAGGCTACATGGTTACTCTTGATAGTACATTAACTAGACAACAGGCATAAATGCTCCAGAAGGATCACAAAAGAGAGATTACTTTATATATCATGTAATACTGCTTTAGATGGGCAAAGTAAAATGTACGTTAATGAGGCTACATAGTGCTACTAGAGCTTTCTACAGTCACCAACTCTAATCACACTTATTTTATAGAATTCTGGAAAGGCAGTAAATAAAAATGTTACAATTTACTGACACTATAATTTGCACAATCGTGACAATCTTAGACATATAGTCTATAAATTAGAAAACAGGTTCAGAGAAACTAAGAAATAATAATTGGCCTCCAATCCAGTGGTAATGGAGCAAATGGCAAAATCTACGACTCAAACAAGGATGGTAAATTCCAAAAATTG
Source organism: Rhizomys pruinosus (assembly GCA_009823505.1). Lineage (NCBI taxonomy): Eukaryota > Metazoa > Chordata > Mammalia > Rodentia > Spalacidae > Rhizomys > Rhizomys pruinosus. The sequence goes on along the minus strand of VZQC01001128.1, from coordinate 476,431 downwards.
TTTCTGAGAGGCTTTCTAAAGCCTTAACAATAGGAAATCCCTATTAGTCAAAAAGTTGTAACTATTTGTTTTTCTGAAACACAAATATATCTTGTTTCCAAGTTATGAAGTGTAGTCTTAGTCCAAGAAAAAACTTGTACTGGGTAGTTTTGCTTTTTGAAATCAAGAACATACTCATTATGCAGTACTTTCCCCTCCAGACATACTAGTTTACTCATTTATTATGTCTTTTACCACTAACATGTAAAATACATAAGAACTGAAATTCTGGGGCTGGAGAGATGGCCTAACGGTTAAGAGCACTGATTGCTCTTGCAGAGGACCTGGGTTCCATCCCCAGCACCCACATGGCAGCCGAGACCTGTCTGTAACTCCAATTCCAGGAGAACTCCAGTTCCAGGGGAATCTGACACCCTCTTCTGACCTCCGAGGCATTGCACGACACGGGTGCACAAACCTACATGCAGACAGTACATTCATACACGTAAAAAAATAAAATTTAAAAAAAAGAACTGAAAATTCTGTTATTCAGTACTATATTTCCAGCATCCCAGACAATGGTAAGTCCTTAATAAATCCTTGTGAAATGAATAAAAACTTGGTACAGAGTAGGAATTCAATAATTAATTAGTACCTTTCTCTTTACTAATCAGGATACCATTTCTGTAGTACCAAATTCAGAGCTGGAATTGATGATTAGAAATACAAGAAGCCAGGTGTGGTGGTGCACGCTTTAATCCTAGCATTCAGGAGGCAGAGGCAGGCAGACCTTTGTGAGTTCAAGGCTAGCCTGGTTTACAGAGCGAGTTCCAGGACAGCTGGGGCTACAGAGAGACCCTGTCTCGAAAAGAACCCCCACTCAAAAAAGAAAGAAAGAAAGAAAGAAAGAAAGAAAGAAAGAAAGAAAGAAAGAAAGAAAGAAAGAAAGAAAGAAAGAAAGAAAGAAAGAAAGAAAGAAAGAAAGAAAGAAAGAACTAACTACAAGAAAATGCCCTATTAAAGTTCTGCCTTTAAAGTAAACGAGGCAGGTAGGTGTGCACTTAGAAACACAGCACTTCAGAACTGAGGCATGAGAATCTTGAATCTGATGCCAGCTTGGGCTCAATTCAAGACCCTGTCTCATACAAACCAACTGAACAACAAATAAAGGCCCTATTCAGCAAAGCATTATTTACTAGATTTCACTGGAAGATGGAGGGGAGGGCTCCTAAATTAAGTTTTGAATTAATGCACTTTAAATGACAACACCTAAAGATACCCTTTGAGGTCTTCAAACACCAACTCACCAGCTAACACAGCTCACTGTCCTTGTTCCTTCTTAAAGGTTAGGACATGACAGAACATGTATAATCTACAAAAGGAGTCAAGAGACTCTAAGGGAAACACATAACTTCAACACATTAGTTTTTGTGACCAGTATTTTTGGTACCCCCACCACTCTCTCTTTTTTTTTTAACTAGAAGGCTGAATATAGGCAAAGCACCACTTATAATAAACAAGCTGTTTTGAGGGCTGAGGATACATGAAGGCATGTCCCTTAGTTAGCAAGAGAGCACATGGGTTTAGTGATTATGCAACGTTACTATAGTACCTTGTACCTCCAAGAATACTTGCTTAGGAATTTTGGCCTTCTGATTAACCAAGTGTTCTTGATACTTTTAGGATCAGAATAATAAGGAGAAAAATGTTAAAATACTCATATTTTGGAGATATAAGCTAGAGGTCAGTAAAAATGAACATGTATTTAATTTTCATGAAACTTCAGGATCCCCAAATTTCCTGCCATCTGAATCAGAGTTTTAAGAGGGTGTACAGAGTTTATGAGATCCCATCAGAAGATGCAGAGTGAAATCTCCTTAGTATTATTGTTCAGCAGCCTTTTTTCTAGTACTTGGCAGCTACCACTACCCACAGTTCCATACTCCTAGCTGCAAAACTGTTCATCTGACCCTTCACAGCATCATCACCTATCTCCTTATGCAAAACTGTAGTTTTGCACTAATTTTCACACTTGTCTCTCTTATCTCATAATCCCTGAGTTTATTTAAAGAGTCCCAGTTTAGGATTAAATAAAGATGGCACAAGTAAAACAAAAGATACTACTGCTGTTCTCTGGGTTGTGGGGATATGGCCAACTAGAGACATAATGAAATTAAAATTTTTTAATCCTGTATATTTATAGGAACTTAAAAAAACTTATTTGTAATAAGGCAAAAACTCTTTTCTAAACTATGATGATATTCATAAACACTTATTTTAAATACACTAGGGCGCTCCCCCACCTCCTACCCCAGCCCCAAATTTAGTTCTAGAAAATCTAGACATTCTACAGGAGTTTTCTGGCCTGTAACTTACAGAATGAAACAAATCAACATATTATGCTTATTTTTCAAAATGAATAGGGCTTACTAATACCAAAATATACTGCTTTCTAAAACAGCACTTTGGGGATTTTCCTTACAAAGCAGATTGTAGAAGACTATGTTAAGACATTTACCAAAGTGTAAATACTCAATATAATTAGGGATCTATGTAGTGCCTACCTAACTGTGCAGAATTTACCTCATTTCATTAGGTGCAATAACTGTACACATCTTACCACATCCTTAGCTGAAAGACAAGTGCTTCTTTTCACTATAATATAGCAAACATAGGTGTTCCTTCAATTTTATGTTAAAATTTAGTTTTAGGGAAATGTATCATTTGCACCTCTGATAATTTCATCCACTTATTAATGAGTTACAATAACAGGTTCTATTATGAAATGTCAGTAAATGTCTTAATAGTGAATTTCATGTGCACCCTTTTGAAAACACCTTTTTTTTTTTTAAGACAGGGTCTCCCTTTAGTCCCAGCTGGCCTGGAGCTCGCTCTGTAGACTAGGCTGGCCTTGAACTCACAGAGATCCACCTGTCTCTGCCTCCTGAGTGTTGGGATTAAGGCATGTGCCACCATGCCTGGCCTAAGACAGTTCTTAGCTGCCATGTGGGTGCTGGGAACTGAACCCAGGTCCTCTGCAAGAGCAGTCAGTGCTCTTAACCACTGAGCCATCTCTCCAGTCTTGGAAAACACTTTTAACTCAAGAAAAATTATTTCATGTAAGCAAAAGAAAACTGAAATGGAGTATATTCAGGGGATAAGATAATAATTAACACATTCAGCTTTCAGTTTGATTCTTTAAGTTGAAATCATAAAGAATTCTCTACTACAAACTGATCAGAGTGTGTGGAGGGTGGCAAACAGAAGTTCTGAATCACTGGAATTTTTGTTCTATTTCCTGTTAACAGGCTGATAGTGTCATCATTCAACACAATCATTCTATGTACTGTTCTTTAAAAGCTATACAATTCTTCCTCAAGTATCTGGCCACTAATTTAGTACATAGCTCATGAATATGAAAATTCTTCCCAGGGATTCTAAGTAGTCAATTAAAGCACACAGTAAAATAAAAAGCAGCTCTTTCTTTAATAGAAACTGCTATGTTTTCAAATTTTATTTTCAAATTGCCAAGCTTAAAAATCAACCATGAATTCACTGTTACAAATAGTTGAAAAATATGTCTGAAAAGGTGTCAAAACTCTGCTACTGTACTGGGTGTGAGTGTGGTAAGCAATTAGTGTAAACTGAATCAACCCCCCCCCCAAAACAAAAAACTATGCCACCGAAATGCCTGACCAAATCTGAGCCGCATATTGAGGAGCATCTTTTAGTATGCTAAGCAAAAAAAACAATTCCTCTTATATTTTTGTGACTCAACCTGACCCCAAAAGTTGGAATTTACAAACTTACCTAAAGCTGACAAAATGGATGCGAAATTATACTGCCTTGCTGTTGCCTTCAGTGACCTTAGTGGTCACAAACTTTCCAATGAATAAAGGCCCCTGAACAGGGCTTTAGGGAACCTGAATTTCATGAAGCACCCAGAGAGCCCAGGGAAGCTGCAAATTCCCTCCACTCTCCTGGAACCCCCTCTTATCAGAAACATTTGAAGAATTCCTCCACAACAATTAAGCTGACTTGAATGGAAACTTAACATCCCAAATATACTATATATGGAATGAAACAAGGCCAAACACGTAAATACAAACGCTCACACTCTCTGACACTTGGGTATACAACTCTGCATGCACAATCCCACAGCATCAGCAACAGAAAGATCCACCTGTCACCTGTCAGCAACGCCAAGAGACCCTCACAAGCCTCCTGGTTTCCAAACCAGATCGCACGGTCCGGCGAACGGGTCAAGAAAACCAGAATAATCCAGTGGCCTCTAAGGGGGCCCCTTACAGCGGGGCGTGCTCCCCATTTCGAGGAAGGCTGCAGAAAAGCAAAATCGGAAAGAAACCGAAGCTCTTCCTCTCCGACCCATACGGAACTTCCCTGGCTCTCCCCAGACACCCCATAGCCATCCTTATCCAGACCTGGGCTCCCCCCGAAGTAGTTAGGTTCCCTCCCCCTACTTCCAAACCGCAGGCCCGGGGGCGGGCCGGGGGCAAGGCACCCCCGGGGTGCGCTCCCCGGCGCTCCGTTCCGGGGCAGGCCCGGTCCCCCTCCCCCCCGACGCCCCGGAGCCCAGGCCAGGCCCGCGGCTCCCCACCCCCACCCGCCCTGCAGGACTTGGGGGGCCTCGCCGTGCCTCGCCACCACGAGCTGGGGGGAGGACGGGGACCAGTAGGGCGCGGACGCCCCAGCAGGGCCTCGCGAGTCCCCGGGCGCCGGGCAGGGGCTCCCGCCGAGGCCCGGCAGCGCTGTCCGCTTACCCTTCGCCGCTTCCCCCTCCTCCTCGTCGGCCGCCGCCGCCGCCGCCTCTCCCACTGGGGCAGCCGTCTCCCCCGTCGTCGTCGCCGCCGCCGCCGCCGCCGCCGCTCCCGCCTCCGCCACCACGGCCGCCGCCAGCGCCGAGTCCGCCCGGCAGGGGGGACACCTCAGCCGGCCCTCCCTCCCCGCTCAGCCCCCTCCGATCAGCCGCCGCCGCCTCCAACTCCCTCCGGCTGCCGCCGCCGCCGCCGCCGCCGCCGCCGCTCGCGGCTGAGGGGGAGGGGACGGGGCCGGCCTCGGGCGCCCAGCCGCCGGCGCCTGCCGCTGATCAAAGGCGATGGCCGGGCCGGCGTCGCCGCGGCCCGCTGCTCCGCTCGTCCGGCTTCGGCTGGCTCGGCCGCCCTGCCTCCCTCCGCCCCCACCCCCCTGCCGCCTGCCTGCCCTCCCCCCACCCCCCCAGCTCTCGCTCGCTCTTGCCGCGGCTCCGCCAGCCCAGTCCGCATCAAAATACTGCCACACAATATGGCGGCGCGGCGGCCGGAAACACCGCGAGATCTGCGGCCACGGCCGAGGCGGCGGCTGTGAGGAGGCCTCCCCGCCAGTCCAGCAGCAGTACGCTGCTTCCACGCCCCGCCTCCGACACCCGCGTTCCCCACGCCCGTGTCGGCGAGCCTGAGGAGACACGCCGAGGGAGGGGACACGCTGAGGGGCGCGTCCCTCAGACTCCGGCGGGCCGGGCTTCAGGGAGAGAGGAACTGGGCTCCGGAGCCGGGAGCACGTCAGCGAGGGGCTCGCTGGGTCCGGAAGCGGGTGGCAAGCTGCGCGGGGCCGCCAGCGGCGCCGCTCGGGTGGGACAGCTGGACCCTGCAGGCCACGGCGGGCGGCGGAGCAGGTGGGCCCGGGCAGAGGCAGGCGCCGGGCTGCGAGCGCGACACACCCCCTTGGAGCCTGGCCGCGCGGAGGCCGCCGGCCGGTGCCGGACGACGAGACCGTCCCCGGGCTGTGCGGGACACGTCCTGGGAGCCTCGGGGCTCCGTGTGTGGAAACGGGTTCTCGGTGGTTCTTGAGCAGCGGAGGGGCAAAAATAAAGTGATTTAAATACTGCAAGGGAGTGGATTTTCTTTTAATTGCAGGTTCCTAGAAGTCCTAGTAGGAGAGCCAAAGACATTTTAGCTTAGAGGGGAGAGGAGGAAACGTAAAAGTTTCTATCTTCTTAAGGAAATATGTGTTTAATTTGCCCTCAACGGAAAAAAAAAAAAATCAACGCTCAGACATTTCTCACCAAAAGACGAAGCATTTTTCTGATCCTGTCCAAAGTGTCCATACCGCTGCCAGTTTCTTCCTTGAAGTAATTCTTATTCCCGAGAAATATCCCGAAGGACTATATTTATTATATTTCCAGTATAAGTTTCATAGGTGCAGGGAAAAGTTTTTTTTTTTAATCTTTTTAACATTTAAGTATAACCCTCCCACTTCTTTTCTCTCACTCATCTTTTAAAACTATCTGAAATAATTGGAATATAGCTCCAGTTCAAACTCTTTACCACATCAAAAGTCAGAACTGCTAGTGAACTACTGTATTAGAATTTAATTTTTTTTCTCCATTGGAGATACCATTAAGAGAAGTAAAAGTATATTCCTTTTTAAACGTTTGTATGTGTGTGAAGAGAAGTAAAAGGAAATTAGGATTTAAAAAATGGAAAGATTCTGTTTTCATTTAATTCACAATAAGTAGTTGAACCTTAATGCTTTACATCACTCCTCTGATGAATTATTTCCATATTTAATGTAACTGATGCAATGATTTTAGGTGAATTGAATCAGTTATTAAATGGACTTCACTTGTCTTTTAAACCAAAACACAAAGCCAACATGTACTTTCGAAATAATAGAATTAGGTATTTTTAAAAACATTTTAGAAATTTGTTTTATGAAATGTATATAAACATTTTCATAGAAATATGTTTTACAAACTTAACAAATAGAATAGGTGTAGGTAGGTCCAGTCTAAGAACCAATAAAGGAAGAGAAAGTATGGCAATATAACTGCATCAACTTTGAGGTGCTTGGCTCTACATCTAACTATTGAGACAAAGGCCATGCAGAAGAAAATTCTATGGAAGAACTAACCTATTTTAAAACGTCAGTATTATGAGACAAAGACTTCAAATTAAAAGAAAATTAAAAGGACATCATATGTAAATGCAATATAGAACCTTGAAGTTAATCCTTTACTGGAGAAGAAAATTATTTTTTAAACAATATTAATGGGATAATTGGTGAAGTTGGAAATGGACCACACATTCAACGTAAGTCTTGTGTTATTACTAGCCTTTCTGAATATGTTCTGTGTAATATTCTTTGTAAGGAAACACTGAAATACTAATACAGTAAAAAAATTCTGGTTCAGAAAAAAATATGTATAATAAATATATATATACACCCTGTATGTATATGTGTATATATATGTACATATATACATTCACATATACATTCAGAAAGGAAAGTGATAAAATTTAAAATATCAATCAGGAATATTTAAAAAGTTTAAATTTCGGCTGGAGGGCCTAACAGTTAAGAGTGCCGACTGCTCTTGCAAAGAACCTGGGTTAGATTCCCAGCACCCACATGGCGTCTGAGAACTGTCTTTAACTCCAGTTCCAGGGGAATCCGACACCCTCTTCTGACCTCTGCAGCATTGCTTGACACGGGCGCATAAACCTACTTGCAGACAGTACATTCATACACATAAAAAAATAAATAAAATTTTTAAAAAGTTTAAAAAAATAAAAAGTTTAAATTTGGTGAATCTAGATATTTGTACTATCTTGCAATTTTTATATAAGGATAAAATTATTACAAACTCAATACTTAAAAAAAAACCCAGCTTGGGCTGGAGATATATTGCTCAGTAATAGATAAAACGTGTGTATCCTTTGTGAAGCCCTGAATCTGATCCCCAGAACAGCAATAGAAGAAAAAGCCAGGCGTGGTGGCACACACCTTCGATCCTAGCACTCAGGAGGCAGAGGCAGGTGGATCTCTCTGAGTTCAAGACCAGCTTGGCCTACATAGTGAATTCCAGGCCAGCTGGGGCTACAGGGAGACCCTGTCTCAAAAAGACCAAAAAAGAAGGAGGAGGAGGAGGAGGAGGAGGAGGAGGAGGAGGAGGAGGAGGAGGAGGAGGAATGATTTTGAACTACTAGGATTTCCATTCTCTCAGCAAGGGAGGGGCTGTTGTGAACTAGAGAGAGATGATATGTTCTCTCTTAGCATTTTCTCCCCACTAACAGACTGGACTTGGGGTCACCTAGGTGTTTCATATTCTTTTCTTTTGTTTGTTTTTGAGACAGGGTCTCCCTGTAACCCCAGCTGTCCTAGAACTCACTCTGTAGACCAGGCTGGCCTTGAACTCACAAAGATCTGCCTGCCTCTGCCTCCCAAGTGCTAGGATTAAAGGCGTGCACCACCACGCCTGGCTCATCTTCTTTTCTTAATCTACTTGATTTGAAACAGAGTTAGGCAGGAATCTTTATGTAGTTGGTAAATGTGATTTCCATGTTTATCAAAGTCAGTGAATATTCAGTGACTGCTATCCCCAAGACTGGATAAAATGAAGAGAACAGACTGCTTTCCAGGTGCTTTCTGTAGTGGCTACAGGAAAGTGTGTGTGTGTGTGTGTGTGAAAGAGAGAGAGAGAGAGAGAGAAAGAGAGAGAGAGAGAGAGAGAGAGAGAGAGAGAGAGAGAGAGAAATTCTATTCCAAATTCAAGAGCTTTTTGGTTCAGTACCCTGCTTTCTGATATAGTAACCACTGGCTACCTGTGATTATTTAAATGTAAACTAAATTAAAATTCATATCGTCAGTTGCATTACCCACATTTCAAGTGTGCCATCAACTATGTGTTCCATCTTCACAGAAATGCTCTTCAACAGTGCTGGTAGTAGAAGAGATTACTCTATATAAATAGCATCAGTGCAAGGTAGATGGTGATAATCACCATAGAAGCTCAGGAGAGGAGTCATTACTGTGCAGGGCATGGAAGTAGAAGTAGGGCAAGTTTCAAGAGTATAATTGCGTGTGGGCAGGTGGGGGTGAAGCAAGAGTATTTCAGGCAGTGATAGCATGAACAAAGCAGAAAAGATGTGTGAGTGGTGCACTTAATTCTGTGTATAGCATAAGAGATGTCAGGGAAAGTAGAGCTGCATAAAACCACAAGTGCTGAGCCTAGCCTATTCTTCAGCTAGTGAGAAGCTCCTTGTCCTTGAACAAGAGAAAAGATACGATTAAATAGTTCTTTAAGAAGAATACTTTTAGGACTGAGGAGATACCTCCATCAGTAAAGGGCTTGCCAGACAAACGTGAAGGCCTGAGTTTGGTCCCCAGAACTCCCATAAGAAAGTGAGGTCAGGTGGCATGTGTCTGTAATCCTAGCACTGGGAGAGCACAGATAGGATTCCTCAGGTGGCCGGCCAGCCAGTCTAGCTGAATTCCATATCAGGGAGAGACATTGTCTCAAGAAGTAAGGTAGAGAGTGTGATTTTAAGAAGACACAGGATATTGATTTCTGGCCTTTGCACCAAACACACACACACACACACACACACACACACACAAACAGTGGATTAGGAGTGAAGCATTGCAGTAGCTCAAATGAGAGATTGAAAATGTCATTCAAAACAACTTTATAGCAGACAGACTATTAATTTCAAATGGCTAAGTAGTGGGTGCTACATACCTTTAATCCTAGCACTTGGGAGGTGCAAGCAGAGAGATCAGGAGTTTTAAGTGTTCCTCTGTTACATTTTAGTTAGAGGACAGCCTAGCCTATTTAAATAATTATTGAACAAGAAGGAAATGCCTATATTTCAGATTCAGAAGTTTCTAAACATAGTAGACCTCAATCCGAAAGAATCAGAAACTCAATAATTTAATCATGGACAGGCTCTTCCTATTTCTGCTCTGTTATCTTGGGGTTTGGCATTAACAGAACAGGCCTAGTAGTTAATATACAGAGGAAGAAGAAAGTCAAGGAGAGAAGGGAACATGTTTTCAAAATGCAGATGGAAAGACCTATAAGAATAAGGTTGGCACCATGCTATGGGCTGAGACTCCAGACTGAATAAAAAGAAAGCGATGATGCTGCCTTTAATCCTAGCACTCGGGAGGCAGAGGCAGGAGGATCTTTGTGAGTTCAAGGCCAGCCTAGTCTATAGAGTGAGATCCAGGACAGCTGGGGCTACAGGGAGACCCTGTCTCGAAAAGACAAAAAAAAAAAAAAGGAAAAGAAAAAAAAAAGTAAAGAAAAGGAGCAGGACTGTGGTATTACTTGATAATCCGGCACTTGGAGACAAGCAAGTGGTCGTGATATTGAGGCCAGCCTGGTCTATGAAGCAAGTTCTAGGCCATCTGGGGCTACAGGGAGACCCTGTCTTAAAGATCAAACAAAACACCACCCACCCTTCCCAAAAAGGGGGGAGAAAGTGATCTGGCAACAACTTTCTTTGCTTCCTAAATGTGCATGCAATATGACCAGACATGCCTTTCATAATGGATGGGGTACCCTCCTCCAGCTTGGCCAGAAAAAAACTCCTCCCTTAATTTGCTTTTGTGAAAGAGTTTGTCACAGAACAGGAAGAGTAACTAACACAACCCCCCAACTTATTTCCTTTCCCTTCTCCTGTACCATCTTTGAATCTTACCAGTCTCCGGTCCACATGGTAGAACAAATCTTGAAGTGTGAAGATGGAGAGCTACAAGTCAAACTGACTCCAAAGGTTAGAGTCAAAGATGAGCCCTTGAGCCAAATGACTCAGAACATAGAAGATGGAGCAGGTATGAAAGGAAACATAGTGGTTTGGGTAGAAGTCCTGGTTTTGAGGTGCCGGAGATGAGCAGTTGGAGATGGGGATGGGATGGGAAGGGGTGAAATGAGGCTTTGAACATCAAGGACACACGTGAGAATCACATCGAAGGCACAGAAGGAATGATTGTCTTTTAGGAGAAGGGAGATCTTTCTGAGATAAAACCTAAGGAAGCTGGGCGTGGTGGTGCAAGCCTTTAATCCTAGCACTCGGGAGGCAGAGCCAGGCGAATCTTTGTGAGTTCAGGCCAGCCTGGTCTACAGAGTGAGTTCCAGGACAGCTGGGGCTACAGAGAGACCCTGACTCAAAAAGACAAAAAAAAAAAAAACCTAAGGAAGAAAGAAAATCGCAAAGTGTGTGTGCGCACGTGTGAACTGAAACTATTCCTAAGATTTATATGTGGATCTGTTAAGGCCTAGAATAACCAAGATGATTTTGAAGGCTGGAACACTTACTCTACTTAATTTCAAAGTTCATTATAAGGCTTAGTAATTGAGACAGTGTGGTATTGGCAGAAGGCTGGATGAATATACCAAAGTAACATAATAGAGAATCCAGAAATAGAACTTGGGAACTTGATTTATGACAAAGTCCCTGCCGCAGTTCAGCGAGGAAAGGATAATATTTTGAACAAATGGTGCTGGAGCAATTGGCTACTCATCTGGAAAAAAAGGATATTTGACTCCTACCTCACGCCATATACAGTAATTAATTCAAGATGATCACAGACCTAAATGGGAAAAATTTGAATAATCGTGTATTCATCAAAAGATACTATCAAGAGAGTGGGCAGAGAGGAGAGAATATATTCCAATGTAAGTATCTGGATAATGAACTCATATCCAGAATAAGTATAAAAAATGTAAATCAATAAGAAAAACCAAGTTGCTCAAATTTTCTAAATGAGGAAGGCTATTGTTATTGGAGGGTTTTTTTTTTGTTGTTGTTGTTGTTGTTTTTTTTAAGACAGGGCCTTATTGCAACTCAAGCTGGCCTTGAGCTCCTGATCCTCCTCCATCTACCTTTCAAGTGCTAGGACTATAGGAATTACTATGCCCAGCTAAGAAAGGCTCTGGAACAAGTACTCTATGAAGATGATTTCTAAATGGCCAATAAATAACAGGGAAAAAGTTCAATATAATTCCTTATAAGAGAAATGCAAATCATAATAAAAATGACATCTAAATGGCTGAAGTTAAAAGACTGATAGTGCCAGGTGTTGGCAACGAAAGATGTAGAACAACATAACTTGTTTTTTTTTTTTCAAAAAACCCTAACACAGTTGTGTATATGCATGTGTATACATTATATATATATGTATATATACATATATATGTAACTTTGGAATAAGAGCAGTATCCATTAACATATTCATGAATATTCATAATTGCCCAAACCCAAATATTTATATCATCCTTATTATGACCATTTATTATTATTTTGGGGTGCGTGTGTGTGTGTGTGTGTGTGTGTGTGTGTGTGCATTCCTTGGCACTATGAATTTGTGGAAGTGTATGTATGTGTGTATGATTTGTGTGGTTGGGCATGTGTATGCCACAGCACACATGTGGAGAGGTTAGAGGACAACTTTGTAGAGGCAGTTCTCTGGCTTCGTATGAGTTCTTGGGATTGAACTCAGGTTGTCAGGCTTGCACAGCAAGTGATTTACCCACTGAGTCATCTTGCTGGCTCAGCACCCTTGTTCTTAATAGCCTTAAATTGTCAATGACCCAAGTACCTCTTAATATAATGATGTATAAATTGTAGTATGTTCATACGATGGAATATTAGCAATCAAACAGAATGAACAAACCCTTTTATAGATAAGTGATTGTTCAAAAAGACTGCTAAGAAAATTCAAGGGACTCTGCTTTCTGTGCCTGCTTGAAGATGTGATTGCTTGGCCTTCTGCTCTGGTCAGCTTCTGCTGCCAGATCTCCCTTGCCATTATGGGCTTTAATCCTTCTGGAATTGTAAGCCAAATAAACTCTTCCTTTGTGAAAGAAAGAAAGAAAGAAAGAAAGAAAGAAAGAAAGAAAGAAAGAAAGAAAGAAAGAAAGGAAAGGAAAGGAAGAGAAAGAAAGAAAGAAAGAAAGAAAAAGAAAAAGAGAAAGAGAAAGAGAGAAAGAAAGGGAGAGAGAGAGAAAGAGGAAAGAGGAAGGAAGGAAGGAAGGGAAAGAAGGAAGGAAGAAAGAAAAAGAAAGAAAAAGAAAAATTCATGGGAGTAGTAGAAAATAGTTTTTCAACAAATAGAGCTGGGGACAACTGGCAAATAAATGAATGTGAAAGTCCACTTTATAGCACATAAAAAATTAACTCAAAATTGATCACAGACTTACATGTAATAAATTAAAAATATAAAATTCTTATGAGAACATAGAAAATGAATCTTTATGGCCTGGATTAATCAGTGCTTTATTAGCTATGACATAAAAACCCCCCACAAAGTAAAAGAGAAAAACAAGTAAGCTGGATTTATCAAAATTCAAAGAACTTAGGTAAATAACCAAGGGAAATAAAAACATAGATCCACATAAAAACTTGAATGCAAATGTTTCTAGAAGCTTTATTTATAATGCCAAGAAGTACAAACAACTCCAACATCCATCAACTTAGGAGTAGATAACAAAATGTGGTACACACAGCAGTGGACTATTATCTGATAATAGAGAGAAGGGAAGCAGGTTCCACGCAAGAGACAAATTGAACAACACATTTGGATAACTGAAAAAAGTCAGTCATAGGAAAACACATATTGACTAATTCTATCTATACAAAGTATCCATAATAGGCTAATCCATAAAGATAGGAAACCAACAATAGAAACAACAAAAACATATTAGTAAGTGTATTAGGGTTCTCTAAAGAAACAGAAGCAACAGGACGAATATATAGCTATATACAATTTATTGATTTGCTCACATGACAGAGCTCAAGTAGTCCAATAGTAGCCGCACCGCACTGGAGAGGCTGAGAATCCAGGGAACTGCTCAGTCCGCAAGGCTGGATGTCTCAGTAGTCCCAATCTGGTGCTGAAGGCCCAGTGGATTCCAGGAGATCTGCCTGTCTCAGTACACGCTGGGATCCAAAGGGACCAGCTCCCTCTGCCGTGGCCTTTTATACTGCCTGCCGGCAGAAGGTAACGCCCACATTTGGGATGGGCCATCCGGGTTGAGGTGGTCCAATCTGAAGATCCTTTTTCTCTTATTTGTTCCTTAGTCCAGTCAGGTTGACACCCAGGATTAACCATCACAGTAAGTGACCAGAGGTTGGAGGAGAAAGAAAACCTGATATGACTGCTAATGGGTATTGACTATCTTTTAGAGGGATGAAAATGTCCTAAAACTATATATTGGTGATGGCTTTAAAACACTGTGAAATACTAAAAATTGAGTACTTTAAAAAGGATTTATAGGGCACATGAATTTATTTGTTCCATATTAAAAAGAATGAATTATTAATCTACTCAATAAGATAAACAAATCCTCAGACATTGTTAGACGAGGCAGGAGAAACAAGGCAGAAATGGACATGAACATAGAGTATCTCATATGTGTGATGTTCAAGAACAGACAAAATTAATGATGGTGATACATCACAATAGTGGTCACCTCTCTGGGGAACAGAGTGAGAAGTGTGGATCAGGAGGTGTCAAGAGGGAGCCAACTTGTGTCCTAGAACTTTTTTGTTTCATGTGAGATTTACACACAGGCAAAAGCTTATGGAGCTATTCCCCATTTACTAAAGTTATTTTTGGATTGAGAGTGTTACTAATTATTGATATCAGTGGATTGATTAGAGGTAGTAATTGGTCTATAATTAGTGAATATTGTATGCCTTCTGTTCTGTTCACATTTGTGCATTATACCCAGCACTTAGGAAGCTGGGGCAGGAGGACAGAGAATTTGACGTTAGCTTGGGCTACATTGTAAGGTCCTGTCTCAAAAAAAAAAACCCACCATTACCAATAACCCAATTTTTTTTGAGGTATGGATAGAATCCAGGGCCTTGCCCATCTTAAATAGACATTGCTTGTTCTATAAAATGAGCCACATCCCAGCCCAAGAGTATGTGACTTCACTCTTTGATAACTACAAGATAAAACTGCTTTTAAATTTTCGTTATCTTTCCTACAGACCAAGTGATGGTTTCCATTTATGAGACCAGATTATGAAACAAGACCTTAGAAAATATTACTACTACCTGATGAAAACTACAGCATGTGGATATATTGGTATAGGGCACAAATATGGTAAGAACTCAGAGCAGAGAGTATGTACTAATCAGAAACCAGTTATTACCGCTCACATCTATTGTCCTACCGCTATAGCCCTTGCCGATTCACAACTCATAATCCTGAGGTTCATGAGGTTAAGTATGTTAATCTAAAACACCTGGGAAGTGAACAGTGGGGCTTTAAACAGATTTTCTGACCACATGGGTGAGTCCTTTTCACATTTATTATTATGTCAGACACTGTGTACAACTTATGTACCTCTACTGACAGTGATAATGAATGAGCCATTGAAGAGAAATTCATCTCTTCTGGGCGTTTAGAAAGGGAGCAGATGACAGGAATAGCTTCTTAGAAATGGTACTTCTGATGAGCCTTGAAAAGAGATAATTTAGTTTGCAGCTCATCTGCGCGGTGTGGAGCCTGGACCGGCGCGATGTCTGAGAAAAGGCAGCCGGTAGACTTGGGTCTCCTGGAAGAGGACCAGGAATTTGAGGGGTTTCCTGCCGAAGACTGGGCTGGCTTAGATGAAGATGAGGATGCACACGTCTGGGAGGATAACTGGGATGATGACAACGTAGAGAATGACTTCTCCAACCAGTTGCATGCTGCACGGTTATAAGATGGAGACGTCATAGCACCCAGAAGTTTGGAAGGACCTTAACTTATTGTATACTGACTTCTAGGACAGAGAAACAAGTATAGAATACCTAAAAATACATTTATTTCATTATCTGCTTGGATTTATTTATTTTTTCTTTAAAGTTTTCCTTACATCTTTAAAAAAAATTTTTTTTATGTGTATGAATGTACTGTCTGCATGCAGGTCTGTGCACCCGTGTCGTGCAATGCCATGGAGGTCAGAAGAGGGTGTCGGATTCCCCTGGAACTGGAGTTCTCCTGGAGTTGGAGTTTCAGACGGTTCTCAGCCGCCATGTGGGTGCTTGGGGATCGAACCCGGGTCCTCTGCAAGAGCAGTCGGCACTCTTAACCGCTAGGCCATCTCTCCAGCCCCTTATTTTTATTTTTATAACAAAAAAATAAATGTTTTGATCTAAAAAAAGATAAAATTTCAAAATTAGAGAATTAGAGTGCATTTGAGGTGAAGATGAACAAGAGCAAAGCTACAGAGCAGAAAAGCAGTGTGCCCTGGGGACAGTGGATGCGCTGTTTGCTTCGCTGTAGGAAATGTAGGGGTAGTGGGAGGAGCCAAGGCACTCAGAAGCAGCAGTGTGAACTATATTCTCAAGGTAGTAGCCAATCAAGTTCCATGAATAGGACAATATAAATGGATTTACATTTTACCTAGCCTCCAGCAGAGGAAGAGAGGAGATGGTAGTCAGTTGTCTCTAGAAAAAGGATGGAGACCAGTAACAGTCACAAGCAAGAGGAGTTTCTGCCTCTCTTTTCTTCTCTGTCTCCCTCCCTCTCTTCCTCCCTCCTTTCCTCCTTCCTTTTATTTCTTTTTCTTTCTCTTAGAAAGCAGTGAGGAATGGAGAAAAAGTATCTAAAAAGATTACATGATTCTTTTTCAAAGTTTTTGTTGGTGTGGTTGGGTGTGGTGATACATACCTGTAATCCCAGCACTTGGGAGACTGAAGCTCTAAGGGGAGGATTTTTGTTTGTTTTTAAACTTTTTCATGTTTTGGCAGTGCTGGAGATCAGCCCTGGGGCCATGGGCCTGCAAGGAAAGTGCTCTACCACAGAGCTAGGCACCCGCCCAGGTCTGTGTGACTTTGATCCTGAAAAACACAGGTCTGTTATCCTATCAACAGAAACCATCAAGCAAAATAGAGGAATTGCTTTTGGTGGGAATAGAGAATGACATTTCTTCTGGGAATCAATGATTAGAGTGTTCTTCTGTCATTCAGATGTGTAAGGGCAAAAGGATGGATTTATGGAGAAAACAGCAGCAAACGGGGGAAAGTTTCTGTTTCATTGGCAAATAGGTAAATGCAAGTTTATAAAAAAGATATTTTCTAACCTGTCACATGGTAAAAGATCAAACTGCCCAGAAACGAAGGTAACAAAAATAATTTACAAGTAGAAAATTAAACCCTTTACTAAAAGACACACATAAAACTAAAAATAGAAGCATCTTTGAATGAGATTTAATATTTTATTTTATTTTTTTAAATTTTTTATTTATTTCTGTATGTGTATGAATGTACTGTCTGCATGCAAGTCTGTGCACCCGTGTCGTGCAATGCCGCGGAGGTCAGAAGAGGGTCTCGGATTCCTCTGGAACTGGAGTCCTCCTGGAATTGGAGTTTCAGACGGTTCTCGGCCGCCATGTGGGTGCTGGGGATCGAACCCGGGTCCTCTGCAAGAGCGGTCAGCGCTCTTAACCGCTAGGCCATCTCTCCAGCCCCAGAGATTTAATATTTTAAAATGAAAATTACTCCCTGAGTTTACATATAAATTTAACTCAATCACAAAAAAGTTGAAAAAAAAAACTTTTAAAGCACATCTGGGTAAACACACAGACAACGCGCACACGCATGCATGCATACATGCACACATAGTGGTGTATGTGCATGTGTAATGCATGTATGAGCATCCAAGCGCCATAGTGCATGTAGAGGTCAGAGAATAACTTTTGTCTTCCACCTTTGTTTTCAGATGGAATGTCTTCTTTC
Source organism: Rhizomys pruinosus (assembly GCA_009823505.1). NCBI lineage: Eukaryota > Metazoa > Chordata > Mammalia > Rodentia > Spalacidae > Rhizomys > Rhizomys pruinosus. The sequence goes on along the minus strand of VZQC01001128.1, from coordinate 458,936 downwards.
TGATATGCTGCCTCCCACTTTGCCTTGGGAGCGCTGAATTACAGATTCTCCCCACCATATCCAGCTTTTAACAGGGGTCTAGAGGTCCAAATTCAGGTTGTCAGGCATGCAAGGTAAGCACTTTTACCCACAGAGTCATCTCCCCAGCCCTCAGCATCTGAATATTTTATTAAGTGAAATAAAATGAACCATTTTCAGGACAGTATGTATTTCGTGCTGTGACTTGTATAAAAACTGGGAAATTACACACATACAGGAAAGAAAAACAGGGACAACTGAAATGGAGAAAAAAACATTTCATTTTATCTTTTTTTTCCTGTTCCCCATTTTGAAAACGTAAGCACACTACCTATTCAGATTAATAAAGTCAGTTAAGAGAGATAGCAAGAACAGTTTTTTTGTTGTTGGTATTGTTTATTTGGATTTTTTTTGTTGTGGTGGTACTGAGGTTTGAACCCAGGGCCTCATACATGTTAAATAAACGCTCTACCACCAAGCTACAATAAGGACAGTCTTTTAAAGGAGGAATAATTGGGGATTGGAGATAGGTTAACATTGGTATGATATACTCTACTACATGAAAATTTTGTTAGAAAGTTTAAATGAATGGGTTTGCAGAGAGCATAACAGCTTTGGCCTGCGTGGTGTTATTGCATGAAGATCTGTTGCTATTTTATAATCTTCATGTGGGTGTTCCATGACTCGATATGCAGAGAGGAATATATTGACAGATTTTTGAAAATATGTGATATTTAACAAATTGTAAGGGGGAATTTTGTGATATTTTTGTTTCTTTTGTATTTGAGACAGGATCTCACCCTTTAGCCAGAGTTGATTTGGAATTCACTATGTAGCTCAGACTGGCGCAAACTTGGAGCAGTCTTTCCTTAGCTTTCCAAGAACTGAGATTACAGGCATGAGCCACCATGTCTGGTTTTGTGTGGGTGAAACCTTTAAAAATATGCTGGGGCCAGCAAGATAGCTCAGTAGGAAAAGGTGCTACCTCCAGGACTGGTGGAAAGCTGAGAGAACCATTTCCCAAAAGTTGTCCTTTGACCTCCACACATCAGGCAGTTCTCTATGAGTTCAAGGCCAGCCTGGCCTACATAGTGAGTTTCAGACCAGCCTGTGCTATAGGGAGAAATAAGCTGAAAAGATACACAACACACACTGGGAAAATATAATGTAGATGATGGCAAGGTCAGTCATTCTACAATATCCTTTGAGTATCTTCTATAGGTTGAGCATCACTCTGGAGGCTGCCTGTACTGGGATAATGAAGTTTTGGGTCTTTGTGGAACTTATATTCAACAGAGACTCAATTAAATGACAAATTATAAGAAGTTATTAGTATTAGAAAAGAAATCTCATAGGCCGACATAAAATGGACAAAAGAGGTTTAAAAAATTGCTAATGGACAATAAATACAGGGAAATGAATTCAGTCTTAGAATTTGCTTTTACTCTAGCCAAGCTGAGGAGATTTGTTTGTCTATTAATGGTAAAGACAAATTTCATGTTGGCATGGTGGAGACACAGGCATTTTTACATCCTAGGAGTGGGAGTCTAATTGGTATAAGCTTCCTGAAAGGCAGTTTAACTGCATGCATGGGAATTTTAAATATGCGAACTGTTTGACCTAGCAATTGTACTTTTAGGAAGAAAGAAATAATTGTATACATATTAGAAGATATGACTTAGTATTGCTTATAACAGTTGAAAAATAAGAAAAAAATCATGGATTTATTAGTAATGAGTTAAATTATGGTCCATTGATAGAATAGAATATGATACAGTGATAAAAAAGGATAATGTGGCCGGGCATGGTGGTGCACGCCTTTAATCCCAGCACTTGGGAGGCAGAGGCAGGCAGATCTCTGTGAGTTCAAGGGCAGCCTGGTCTACAGAGCAAGCTCCAGGCCAGCTGGGACTAAAGGGAGACCCTATCTCAAAAGGATAAAAAAAAAAAAAAAGATAATGTGGATTAATACACATTGAGTTGAAAAGATGACACAGTATTATATATATATATGGTGAAAAACTAAGTTGATTTCACAATAGATGGTAAAAAACAATGCTATGGTCCCCTTTAAAGATGTGACTGTATGTTTGAATGGAGATGTGTGTGGAAAAAATTCCTAAAAGACAGATCCCCAAACATAATAGAAAGTGTCTTTGAGAAGTGACATTGGCATTTCAGGGACAATCTTTTTTAAATATTTTATTTTATTTTTAAATTTATTTTTATGTGTATGAGTGTACTGTCTGCATGCAGGTTTGTGCACCTGTGTCGTGCAGTGCCGCGGAGGTCAGAAGAGGGCGTCGGATTCCCCTGGAACTGGAGTTCTCCAGGAATTGGAGTTTCAGACGGTTCTCAGCTGCCATGTGGGTGCTGGGGATCGAACCCGGGTCCTCTGCAAGAGCAGTCATCTCTCTTAACCGCTAGGCCATCTCTCCAGCCCTGACAATCTTTTATTTTTATACTTTTTTGGTTAAATTTTCTCAGTTTTTAGTAATGAGTGCTTGTATGTGAATTAACAAAATAGAACTGTTCAAAAGTTGTTTCTTATTTCCCCCCACCAAATCCTACGGGAATGAATGGCCTTTGCTTTACCAAAATGATAGCTGATTTTTTTTTTTATTAAGATTTTGCACATTTCTTATTCGATTTTGCACATTCATATTTTTTCTTGCTCTTAGTCAGTAGGGAAACCTTTGTAAATAATAAAATATTCCAAGAATTTGGAACAAAATGACAATCACAGAGTACTGACCTCATTTCCATGATGGTTAAAAGAGCTGAATGGAAAGAAACCCTGGCAGGACAGCCAACAAGAAATCTGAGTAGGACTGGCCTCTAAGTCGCTCCTTGGAGGGGGTTGGGCCAATAAAGAGAATGGAGGACTTTGTCACTGACTTTTTGTCCTCAGACATCACAGATTTTTACATTTACTAGGTTTTAGGGTACATGAGAATAACTTCCCTCTTCCCAGTCACTTCCTCTCAGCCTTCTTGTACCCTCCTTGCTCTGTTATCTGTATATGAAGTCCTCATGCATCTCTACCCACTATCGTGTTAAGAAGAATTCCCCCAATTCGAATCCAGTTGTTTTGGGGTTTTTTTTTTTTGTGGGACCCAGGAGCCTAAAATGTATCATATTTTAAACAGAATTGTTCTGTGATCCTCAGTGCTATTCATCCACAAATGGCAAACAACTGTGCCTCAGATCTTGGGGTGAGGGGAGGAGGCAGACTGGGGACTGTGGGGTTATTGTAAAGAATCTATGATTTCATATAGGTCTCAGTCATGGTCTGAAAAGTAAATAGACAGAGGTGCAATTACTGTTGTATAAGGACCCACATTTTAAAACACTTAGATTAAAATGGAGCTCTTATTCTCAAAAAGTTTACAAAATGAAGATAATAAACTTTGCATGAGTTTCTGTGCTCATGTGTGAGTTTTCGTGTTTGTGCGTGAGTTTCTTTCTTCCCCTACCTACCACCACTTGCCTGCCCCGGCAAACCCAGCAGTGTGCTTTCAACAAGACCATTTAGTCCTAAGTTTATAGATCTGCAGAATAGCCTCTTACTCTCCCATATTTCTTTTTCTCTATGTCTCTTTGAATAAAATTCCCATGGAAAATTTAAGAGATGAAAACAAGCTTTGCTGTGGTGCTTGGAGGTGGGTGATGGAGAAGCACTAGATAATTTTCATGTTTCTAGACGTAATTATTGGTTTACTACCAGAAAATTTTCTAAACATATTTTTTCCAAAATAAATGTTGAAATGTTTGCTATTGTAAAATGGAAAAGTTCATGAATTCTGAAGAATTTTATAATAATAAATCTATGTATTTGAATTGGAGGAAAAATGACATGTTATGGAAATACTTATAGACTCCAGTTTCAGCTACTATTGCTTTTTTTCAAATAAAATTTCAGAGTGTCACCTCAGATTTATGAATAACTGTTTTGACTATGCTATACTCAGAGTCAGCATTTCACTGAGGAACTTTGTGTTCTAGTGTTGTTGTTTTGTTTCCCTTCCCTTTGAGCTATCATTTACACGATAATGTTAGGGTTTTGATTTCTAGCATCTCGTCTATTAACAGCAAAGAACAGGCAAGAGGTTTGAGATGAAGAGATGATTAGGAGAGGATTTTATATATTTCGTGGTCTGAGTCCCAAGAGTCTTGTGAGATTAGATAGGACCCTTCAAAAATGGAAAAGTATGCCGGGCGTGGTGGCGCACGCCTTTAATCCTAGCACTCGGGAGGCAGAGGCAGGCAGATCTTTGTGAGTTCAAGGCCAGCCTGGTCTACAGAGTGAGTTCCAGGACAGCTGGGACTGCAGGGAGACCCTGTCTCCGAAAAACCAAAAAAAAAAAAAAAAAAAAAAAGAAGAAAGTAATTAAAAGTGAAAAGTCATGTATTTGAATTTTAAGTCTATAGTGAGCCAAGTAACATTATGAGTTCATATATCAGAATCTGATGTAGACTGTGCTAATAATGAAGACTTGTTTCAAATCTATTCCACTTATTTAGTAATTAATGTTTCATAAAGACATTTTAACTGGAAGAGATCTTATTTTTGTTTCATTTATTTATTTCTTAATGTGTGTGCATGTGTGCAAGTGTGTGTGTGTGTGTGTGTGTGCATTTGCATGTGCCACAACATGCATGTGGAGGTCAGGGGACAGCTTGGAGGAGTCAGTTCTCTCCTTCCAGTATGTGAGTTCCAGGAATCACATTTAGGTTGTCAGGCATGGCTGCAGTTATCTTTACCTGTGGAGCCATCTCACAAGGCCTAGGATACCCTATTTTTGACAAAATAGTTTTCAACATTTTCCAAGCAATGTTCCCAAACTTGCAAAGATTGCAGTGGTAAGCCACTTTAAATAAGGGGGAGTAGGATCCTGATCACATGCACATCCGTCCTGATTTCTGTGGAGAAATCATGTGTGTGTTACATGTTTATAGAATTAACTGCCTAAGAATAAAGCCAGAGAGTATCAGAGAGTAACAGCCTTTAGCTGTTAGGCTTGCCATTTCTTATTTTATATTCTAGAATGTGACCTGTTCCTTAATGTTCCTTCCTCCGATGAACCTGGACATATCCCAATTCTGAAGCTCCAGAAAAAGGGATGATCCAACTAAAACAGACTTCTCCTGATTGAACTCACAGATTTCTGTCACTGAAAGAACAGGAAATATCCATGAGAAACTATGGGAAAATGCACCATGACCATTAGTAGAAATGGAGATGTAATAATCAGAAGGACTCAAACCATCTTTAAAAATATGAGATCTTGGGCTGGAGAGATAGCCTAGCGGTTAAGAGCACCGACCGCTCTTACAGAGGACCTGGGTTCGATCCCCAGCACCCACATGGCGGCCAAGAGCCGTCTGTAACTCCAATTCCAGGAGAACTCCAGTTCCAGGGGAATCCGACACCCTCTTCTGACCTCCGTGGCATTGCATGACATGGGTGCACAGACCTGCATGCAGACAGTACTTTCATACACATAAAAAAATATATAAATAAAATTAAAAAATATGAGATCTTGTCTCAAAGAGACAAGAAAAAAAAAAAAAAAAAGAAGAGCGTCTGTTGCTTCTGAGGAAAGCACATCAGAAGGCCAGAGAACCAAGTATAGAAACCTTAGATAATGCTTCCTTGACTCAAGTTCAGGACCTGGGTAGCTGGAAGACTATTATCAGGATAAAGTTGTTAGACAGGAAAATGGCAATGAAAAGAGCCCTGGACAAAGTTATCTAACACTGATATATGAGAAAGGAAAAACACAATGACTCTCAAACGTCTAAGTACTCCCAAACTGTGATCTAAACTGCTAAGGTATTAAGCAAAGTTCTAAAGAATGACACAATGAAAACAGTAACAAAACCTTTTCTTGTTCTAGTGTTTAGCTGTAATACCATGCCTGCATCACCAGTCCTCCATGTAGACGTTCTTTTCATCTTTTGGACCTTTGAAGTGTTACTTTGTGCCTCTCGACCTATGTCCCTCATCTCCATTTAGATCCCATGTTCTTGACTCCATGAATTCATTTTGATCTTGGCATTTACCTTTAGCCCAGGTTCCTGTCTATAATAGACATAGCAAATGTTTCAGTGAAGAAAAGAATGAATATGTATAAGTATATATTTTTTAAAGTCCAGTAAAATGCAAAATTAGGTACAAATAATACGTCATGGTTGGACTAAATTAGCACCATATAAAAATTTACTATTATTACTTTTTAACAATGTATACTGTGATGGTTGGTTTTCATTGTCAACTTGATGCAACCCAGAATCACCTGGAAACAAGAGTCTCGAGAGATTTTTCTAATCAGGCTGGTCTATGGTTCTATCTGTGGAGGATTGTCTCCATTGCCTTAATTGATGTGGGAAGACCCATTCTAAATGTAGGCAGCACTTTTTCATAGAAGCCTAGATAAAAAGACATGGTAGAAGGAAAGGTTTTTGCTTTTTTTGTCACTCTTGCTGGCCAGTTCATCTATCCTCCTCCTCCTCCTCCTCCTCCTGCTGCTGCTGCTGCTGCTGCTGCTCCTTTACTAATATCAGAACACAGCTTCTTTGGGCTTCCAACATGGACTGAAGACCAGTTGCCTCTAAAAATCCTCTAGGGTTTGGTGCTAGACTAAGAGGCACCTAGCCTTATGGATTGCAACTGCTGAGTTCTCATCCTTTCTGGCATGAGATGGCCATTGTTGGATGACTCCAACCATATCAGACAAGCCATCCTAGTAAGTCCCCATTATACATATATATACACACACACAATGAATATACATATATATTCATTCTGTTGGTTCTGCTCCTCTATAGGACCCTGACCAATACACAAATTTATCACAGAAATTTAAGAAAATATAGATGAGCCAGAAAACATCTCTAATCACTATCCAAATAAAATCATATTCTGTATTTTCTTCTGTTTGTAAAAAAGTCACAAACGAGGGACTGGAGAGGTGGCCTAGCAGTTAAGAGTACCGACTGCTCTTGCAGAGAACCCAGGTTTGATCCCCAGCACCCACATGGCTGCTGAGAACCGTCTTTAACTCCAATTCCAGGGGAATCCGACACCCCCTTCTGACCTCTGCGGCATTTCACGACATGGGTGCACAAACCTGCATGCAGACAATACATTCATACACATAAAATAAAATAAAATAAAATAAAAGTACATTCATACACATAAAAAATAAATACAATTTAAAAATGAAAACAAAACAAAACATTATTTCTTGCTGGGCGTGGTGGCACACGCCTTTAATCCTAGCACTTGGGAGGCAGAGGCAGGCAGATCTTTGTGAGTTCAAGGCCAGCCTGGTCTACAGAGTGAGTTCCAGGACAGCTTGGGCTACAGGTAGACCCTGTCTCGAAAAGACAAAAAAAAAGTCACAAATGAATATATAAATATGTACAGACATAGTTTATGAATAATACACATATATTTCCCCCCCAAAACCTCCCAAATATGATAGGGGCTGTATTATTTCTGGTGCTTGAGCAGCAGATACCAGGACAGGATTATATGTACATGAATATAGGGAGAAGGTAGGAGAAGCTGGAAGAGGCTAGGAGAGGTATGAGGCCACAATGAAGACTTATTTTAAGTGAAGCAGAGAGGAATGGGAGGTTGGATGGCAGTATGCCAGACAGCCATGTACTCAGGGGCAGGTCCAGCAAGGCTATAGGGGAATTTCCCTCCAGAAGTTGGCCATTAGATGAGTCCACATTCCCCTGAAAGAGTGCACTAATAACTGTATCAGGCTGATCAGTGGCCTTTGCATGAGTACAGCAATGGGTTTTCTGAGAATAGTAAAATGACTAGGTCAGTTAGACTCCTATTAGTTGGAAATGTGCTACAAAATAGCTGCCTTTTATTATAAATACATTTAAAATATAATACCTAAAAATATGCTGCTATAATTTGTATCTCCAGAAATTCATGCTTAAATGTTATCCCTACTGCGGTGTTAAGAACTAAGGCCCTTTGGGAGCTAGTTCAATAGTGAGAGTTCTGCTTTTATGAATGGGATGATCACCTTATACAAGTGGCTTCAGAGAGCTCCCTCAGTCCTCCATCATTTCTCCTATGGGAGCATATAGCAGCCATTATATATGTCATGTGAGAATGTACTAAGAAAGCACCATCTTACCTGCAGAAAGCAGCCCTCACCAGACCTTGACTCTGCCATCAACTGATACTTGGTTTTCCCAGTCTTCAGAACTATAGGAAATAAATCTCTATTGTATGCAAACACCTAAACTAATATAATTCAACAAAAATGGACTATGGTGGAAATATCTAGTGCTTTAATAAATATTTCTCTTGCACAAATAATGCATAGCTATTTTAGAAAAGCTGGACCATAAGACAAGATAAAACTCACTAATAATTGTAAATCTAGAATTATTCACTATTAATAGTTTTTATATTTGCCTTTTTAAGTTAAGTATATGTATGTAAATACTCTAGGATTTACATAGGTATCTGTATATGCTATTATACATATATGGTCATAATTTTCTAGTACGTGGGATATTGGCAGTGTCTGTTCCTTTTAAAAATTATTTCTTTCCTCTTTTCTTTTTTTCTTTCTTTTTTTTTTTTTTTTTTTTTTTTTTTTTT